>JAQGBH010001521.1:0-31790 GCA_034698265.1 Sminthurinus aureus | reverse complement strand
ATAGGAATGTCACTTAAATTATTTAACTGTTGATTAATTTATGAAATTCATTCTGATCAAATATTTTCAATTCAGATCAGCAATACACACCCCACAATATATACACCAAAATATACACATGTACATACCACAGCATTGAATTTGCTGCCACTCTATGCTATTCCCCGCGAAATGGGGTCCTTCAAATTCCTTATGTAATTTTTTTTTGGTATGGGGTTTTATATAACTATTGTAACATAGACTATGTTACATAGTTAACAAGTGTATATATCAAAGTTTAATTTGTACTTGAAAAAATTGATTCGTCAGTTTGTGTAAACAGTAATAATTATCTTTAAATGTGTTTTTTTATATTATAGTGTCTCGTGACTTGAGTCTTGAGTATTGTGTACTTGAATTTCATCTCTTTGAAACTTTGTAAATAAATCCATCGTAATGTAAACGAGAAGCCAGAAAAATGTTCTCCTCGTTTTGGTTGTGCATTGATTCGTTTATATAATTCACATGTGTTTGTAGTGACAAATTTGTTTCTTAATTGTTACAAGTAGTTTCTGAAATTAAAAAAGAAAGTGCCATGTAGTGAATAATAAAGTAGGATAGTTAATTATTTTCGTCACAACGCATTGATGTTATATAAACCATCATTCCATAAAACAAGAAGATAATCATGATTTCGCTACTGCCATTACTAATTTGTTTATTTCCACTAGTTGCATTAAGCCATGCTCAAGGTAATTTAATTATTTGTTGGTATGTACGTTTTATAATAAAACGGATAAATAATTATTTACTACTACGAGAATGTTTTGTAATCACACGTTTCGGGTTCTGTCAAAACTGGAGTATTAAATATTTAAGTTACTAATGTGTGTGTAGTGTGTACATTTAGATATTTAACGTGAAACATGTTACATAACACATAACTTTTTATGCGGATAGAATATACTCCCCTTTTTTACCTTGGAATCTCGAGTTCAATATTTTATAATGTAGATGAACTTGAATTTTGTGTTAAATAATGTTGTTACAGGTTATAGATATTATTATCAGTTTCTCTGTAACTTGTGTTTAATGTGATTCTTTGCATTTTGTGTTTTTTTTGGTACATTTTATGCAGTGATTTTCCTCAATCCTGGAAATGAGTCTCATCAGGAAATAGAATTAAGTCCAAATAATAAGACTGAAGTAAAATTTAAAGATTTAACGGGAGACATAGCATTCCTAATAGTTCAAGCTCATGCTTACCTTTACAATGTCACAATCTCATACAAACCAGATTTATCACCGGGGACCTTCACCACAGGATCTAATGTTGGTCTAGTCCTCGAAAAAACGGATGGTGCATTATCAACATTATCCGTATATGTGTCAAATTCCAATGATGTGCCTGTTCAAATTTTACTCGTTCTCGCAGTATATGATAGTAATGGTATGAAATAATGTTATTTTATTTTACTCTTCTATAATATAATTATATTATTATAGTATAATTTCATCCATCTGAAATCTGTCGTTCATGATTCATAATTATTCGTTTAAATTACTTATACATATGACTTCACTTTACACCGTTGAAAAGTCTATGAGAAGCAAGTTCATTTACCTCTTACTCATACAAAAGATTGACACTTTTTTTCCTGTATTTGAAATCATTTTAGCTCCAATTCCTGGAGGCTGTAACATGGAACAGCCAATTAAAACTGCACCATTCCTACCTACAAGTTTTACCCAAAACGTCCTTCTTATTACATATCCACTGGGTGCATGGGCAAGGAACATTGTTCCTGCTACTTGTGATCGAGCGTCCTTACAATATGATATATACGAATACTATTTACCTGAAAGAGATACTTCCGCTAAGACTGCATTCGAGAGTTTACGTTTAATGACCGATATCAAATCCATTGAAATGAACGGCCGCAAGGTAAATGTGTAAATTTTATATTATACATGTTATTTTTTCCTCCTTGTTATACAGAGAGAATGAAATAGGCAATGAAATAATAATATATACAATGAAAATTGTTAATTTTAATTGAAAGTATGACATACAAAAGAAAAGACTGAAAGAAGAAGTAAAGTGTTGGGTATAAATAATACGCCGCTAATGCATATTCGGTGTATCTATCTTTATCACAGTCTATATCATACCGTCCAAAATATATGCAAGTAATAGAAGAATAATAATAATTATAGTTTGGTGTTCAAATGTCTCGTTCTCGACAAGTTTGTAGGTGTACATTTAATGCTATGTAATGTGTACAAACTAAAATAGTGTACTTATTTTTAGTATAGGTACATATCACTTTTATCGGTGCATATAAAATTATATCTAGATATATATATTTATGTAGGTGCGCTTGTATTTGCTGTATATGCAGTATGTACATTTAAGAGCATTTAAGAGTCTTAGTCTATATAGTATAGGCAGATCAAAGAGTGTCCGAATAACAGCATGTCAAACTTGTTGTTGAGTGAAGCATATCAAAGCCAAGAACATGTATATTCACTTAACTCTTTCACCATGTGATTGCTCTCACTGGATTAATTTCAACTATGAACATTGAACATGTCTCATTAGTTTCATGGTAAATGTTTTTATAGAATGTTTCGAGTATGTATGCTCTTTAAAAAGTCCATAGTATATCTAGAGAATAGATTTTACGGATCAATTTGTAGTTTTATAGATAAAATGTCGGTGTGCATAAGTATTTATCCTTTTATGCAGTATTTACTAGCTATACATGCAAAAAAAATTAGACGGAACTTTTTTTCACAAAGAACTTTTATTCAAGAAAAACTGGTCATTTAGATTGAAAATTAGAACTATCTACAAAGCTTCACATTATCTATTAGAGTAAGTCTTATGTATAATATGTTGTCATTTCTTAAAAGTGCATATCAATAATATGAATATTTTTCATAATTTTTAATAGATTGCTTATAGTGGTTATCCGCCAACAAACGTAAAATTTTCTAATTATGTGGGGACAGGGAGGATTGTCGTAGTTATAGGTAAAAACAAACGTTTATCTTTCAATCGGAAACATGATGTATTGCCATGGTTATCTATTTATGAAAATTTAAAAGCATTTTGAGAATTTGAAAAACCTGTCTAATTTGTACACATATGTATATAATCTGGATTTTCGTAGCGAGATCCCTCATATCCTCTGCTGCCTATGTCCCGACTTTAACATGGGGTTGCAACTTTTTCTCTGTAGAGGAAACTGATACCTGTGTTGTACTCGGTAAGAGACTTTTATGTTAAAATTTTGACAACAACATTGATGATGGAAATTTTTAGCACGTCATCATGTTATACGTATATACTCCCGTTTCATAACTATGCATTATGTATTTGAATTGATATTAGGTACGGCTGGAAGTAAACTACTGGTAGCATTTATGCTCTTTGTTGGACTATTTCTTGTGTTTCTCGGGCATAGATTTTACAAAACTCAATTGTTTCTTTTGGGATTTTGTAAGTGAAACTAAAGAAATTTACTGTGTAAATATGATCATGTGTATTCTGATATTGGAGATTGTATTCTGTTTACATGTTCATGTTTGATTACTTGATGTGTTCCAAATTCTAATAAGAGAATATATTATTATATATTGTCCACACCAACAATCTCATATAGGTGTTGGAGCCCTCTTGTTTTATATCATTCTTCTAGCCTTTGTTGAAGTTACACCGTCAGGTCAGTAAACTATATGTATTTATTTTTTTTGTTACAAGAAAAGGTATACATACATAGAATAGTTATTGTATGGTGGTTTCATTTTTACATAGTCTCTGCAATGACGGCCGTGGTCGTTGGTACTATTGCTGGCGCGCTTTGGCTTACGTTTTGGGCAAATTGTCTCAGAGCTCCCCTCGTACCAATATTTTTGGCCGCAATTATGCTGGGGGTGCTATTTGCATCATCATTAGCATATACTCCTCTAGGTAAGTTACAATTTGTGTGATTTTTTTGCTCAATAGTATAGAAAATAGAAAAGTAATGCGCATATAAATCCATTGAAAGGTCTAAAATTGTAGGACTATAGCATCTAAATTCTACATAGTACATAGTACATAGTATATATATCCAATACTTTGCATTATAATGATAGTACTACATATTGTATCAACTGTTTTAAATATGTTGTCAATTTTGTTGTAACAAGTATATCTTAGAATTTGTGAAGGCTTTGAAAAAGACTGTGGTAGAAATTTGTGTTAATATAAATAAAGAATCACAAAGCGACAATACATATTACATATAGGGAGACATAACAGGAAGGGATAAAATATATCATTATGATTACAGTTTGAAAATAGATAGCCCTTTCCCCATTTATTTACAAACTAAAGAGACCGACAATCGACAACAAGCAACTGGGAGCAAAGAAATACACGTTAGAATTAAATGAACAACTTGTATTGCTAAAGGCCAGTGTAAACACAATTTTTTATCACAAAGTTGTCCGTCTAAGAGAAAACCACCCGCCTGTTCGTTGATCTCAATTGGGTCCGCTGGGTTTGTTTACTTTGGACTCAAAGAAGAAAGTGACTCGTTCTCGCTATTTGCTCAAAGTCCTTCTGATACATATTGCAAATATCTATGATATATTATACCCTGTTCTTGGACTCTTGTAAGTTTTTTCTCCTTCTCCCATTGTGACGAAATCCAAATTATAGTACACTTTACAGTTGAATGTTTCATCCATCCATGTTGACTCAAATCAAATAACAGAGCTATGAAAAAATATTACAAATGAAATTTCATGATGGCTTCTAAAACTCAAATAGAATGGAGAGCAAATAAAAAACAAGAATGTATTACATATTACACAAAATATGCAAAATATAGTATTTCTGGTACTGTATGTTGTATGTTATAAATTCTAAGTTCACGTGCATTCATAGTATCTGTAGTCTTTTGCATTTAATTAAAAGTGTACTTAGGTACCTTTTTTATCACTGTGATTTTTAAATTTTTTCCTTTTTTTTCCTTTCGACTCAAAAACATAATAAAAATGATATAGCGGACTACCCAATATTAAAACAAGACCCTACCTTTTGGTTAGCCTTCGTGTGCCTTGTATTAGTTATACCGTTGGTCGTGATCTCCTTTGATCGCTTGGTAAGAATGTTCTACAACAAATTATAAATGATGTAAATAACAGACATACATTCGTTGGATGGATGTTGGATTTCATATCTCATTTCATTTTTTTATACAATATACAATTCATTATTTATTTTTGTCGTACGTTCTTTTAGACAAATATACTATGGTGCACGTTTGTTGGAGGATACATATTTTTAGTTCCAATTGACCACTACTTTGTCAGTCACTTGAAATTCATCATATTAAATGTATTGAGGAGAGCTACAGATGGAGAATTTAGTACAGCGATTATTGATCCACCATTTCAAACTACTGGTAAGTATATATTTTAAGTATGTTTCTTCCTAGTTTGTACAAAAGTAGATATAAATAAATAGTACGGTTTACAATTACCACTGTATCTGTTGAAACAGGAAAATTATCATTTCCTATCCAAGTTTGTGCCATGATTTTTTCTTATTTACTTACCTGTCGTATACAAGTCCTTTCTGTTTCTTCATTGACTCGTCTTATCCACACATGACAGCTTGACGTATTGAATATTGAGTCAATGCGAAAGAAAATGGTTTGTTTTCAGTCCTCCGTGTCAACTTATAATATCTCACTTTGCCATCTTTTGCTTTCGCTTTTAGGTTTTTTTTTTTGTCCTGTAATTTCAAATATGTGTGTAATATGTTGAGAATGCTGTTGTATACAAAATACAAAAACAATTGTGTACGGTATCACGAGTAGTAATACCTAACAAATTTTGATAATGTTCATCTAACATCATAAAAATCTAGAATGCAATCTTTTCTAAAACTTACATGTCAGCAACTTCATTCTAACGATTTTAGGAACATTGAACATGTATCTATGTATACATCAACGAAAGTCAGACTTCATTTAATACTGAGCAGTTCTTCTTGGGTTAAATTTAGAGACTAAAAATTCTTGTGTATCAGTTTTCAAGTTGAATTTTGTTTTGTTTTGGTTTGTTTTTTGTACAGACATAATATTGACTGTAGTTTACATTATACTGGTGGCAGCAGGGACCTCGTTTCAACTTTGGCGTGAACGTATGAACGCTCCCTTTCCATCACCACCAGAAAGACACTGGCCTGAAATAAGTAGAAGAAGACCCACGACGACAGCGGCGACTATTGATTCTAATCCCACTGAAGCCACTCATCTACTCAGCTCAACTACTACTACTAGCCCTCATGCTGCATATACCTAAAAATTAGGTGAAGTACACTGAAATTGGAGGGATACATACATAGGTGGATGAAGTACTCATGGTTTACAAAAGAATTCAAAAGTCTCTGTAAACACATGTCAAATTCAGGGTAACTTATATATTATGCACAATGCACATAGTACATAGATAATATATAAAGTATATAAAAAGTACTTATCTGGTCTGAAATTCAATACTCTTTCTGTTTTTGTCTATATTATATTTATATATACATGTTTGGGATATAAATTTGATAACACTGACTTAAAAACCAAAGCATTTATATGAGATTATGTATACATATGTATGAATTTATTGTGGTGGATCGTCCTTCATTCTATTCGTCTAGATAGTATTTCATATTGAAGCTATTTTAAAGTCTCAAAATAAGAGTCTTTAACTTTCAACGAAAATTTTCAATTTTTATAAAAACAAAAAATGAATGTAGTGTACAATACCTTCGAAAAATGTTATAAAACGAATACTTAATGAATGCATTGTGATCGCAGAAGGATGTAAAATATAATGTTAATTAGTGATGGAACAACGAATACAATTAGAAAACAATAAATAAAAAGTTGATGGCATGAAAGCTGAAAATCACATCTTGGACTACACACAGACTACAAACGACGCAACGTTTTTTTTTTTACAAAACTGACAAGCCTATTTTAGCATATATGTGTACTATGTTACAGTAAGTATGTACATGCCGACAATGCAAGAAACAGAAGTGATGCATGTAAATCAAAATGTTTTCACTGAATAAATTTGTGCCAAAAGTTGTAGAATTTTTGCATTTGATTACGATTCTTTTATTTATTTATTCATGTATTTAAGTTACATCATACAAACAAGTACTGCCTTGGTTAATAGTGTAATGTATAATATAATTTGTTTTTCGTTGCTCTCTCTCTCTCTCTTCCTTTCTCTGTTTAACATAAGATTAATATAACATTATCATACCGCATAGCATACAATTTGGTATATTGGTGTATAATGTGTAGTAAATGGTAATTGTGGTAATAATAAGTCTAGCATTTTAATTTGTAACATAATATTATGACCTACACATGCATTTTAGAACGATGCATCTTCCGAACTGGACGTTTTTTAACTTGCGTGACCTAAAAAATGTAAATATAAACTACCTTGGATCTTGGACAATGGACAACTCTAAAAGCTATACAAGAGGAGATTCATACATCATACACAAAGTATATCATGCATATTGCATATTAGGAGATGGTGAATCGTTGTAAGTATGATATTCATATTATTACTTTTGGAAAAAGTGTAAAGGATAATGTACAACATGTAATGACAGGGCTGTGAGCCGTAACTGGCTGGCTGTATAATATATTGAAAATCTTGAGAATTGAGACTGTTTGAGCTTCACGTTAAATTCCTTACTGTAAACTGTTCTTACTCTTATGATAAAATATTCAAATAAATCTCTTTTCTATACATGTATAATATTGGTTTGTTTTCTGGTTTCTGGTGTATGCACGTCCTAAAGAAGCGTATTCAGTTTGTGTTATTTAGAGTTACTGCTATATATGCTATACATAATTTATCATATCATGGGTAATTCCTCCCATCAACCTGTATGGACTATATATTATGGACACTGGACACTGAATGTCAATGGAGACTGGTGACGTTTACAACTAAATACATATGTAATTAGTAATTAATATGACGTAGCAGCTATTATAGTAATTGAGAGTGTGTATAGTGTGTGTAGCATAGAACATAGAATAGACAATAGACATTGGAACACAACACAGACAACCCTTTGGATTTAAAATATTGTTTAATAACATATTATAGACTGTGCGATGTGTAATGCTTGACGTTTATTATCTTTGAACAATAATAATTATAAACTGAACAATGAACAAGTTGAGAGAAAAGTCATTCGTCATTCGGCATGTAATAATAATAATACCTAGAAATCTTTATGAGTTATTTACTTTTTGTTTCCAAATTTAATTACAATGACACAATCGAAGGAAAATCTACTAGTAGTAGAGTATTTGTATAAAAACAGTAGAGGTATTTCTACAAACAAGGATAGAGTATAGAGTGTAGTAAAAATAATATAGTAATAGTGATAATAATAAAACACTTAAAATTATAATAATATTATTACAGTATAACAATAACAAAATGAGCGTACTTTCATTGCATTGATGCTTTGAAATGAAACAAAATCAAATCTACAAAATCAAGTGTGTACTGTGTGTACTGGGCTACACATAATACACAACATATTTCTAGTGTACATCTTTCGTGCAAATACACATAATATTTATATGGATATTATAGTAACTTGATACTTGATTATTATTCAATACATAAACTATGTAAATTAATATATGCTATGTCATATCGTGTCGTATTTATCATTGTATTATGTATATCGTACTTACTTTTTCTTTTGCTATTTTAAATATATTAGTTCAGTCTTGACTTTTTTTATCCACTTGTAAAACAGCATGTTTTTAAAAATTAAATTTACATTGTGTTATTTCATGTTGTATGTATATTATGTATGGGTAAAGATCATGCGTGTTGTACATGAATCATAATAGTGTTGATTTTTCCAACTTGAGATTATTTAACTTTTAAGAAGGATTATATAGTGTAATGTATATTTTATAATTTATAGTGCGACGTTACCCTGTTTTCCGGTGTTTGGAATTTACAAAAATTTTATCGCTTTTTTTTTGATTGATTCAATCCATATATATTATCATTTATAGTAATAATAATAATAGTATATTACATCCTACATGTATGTTTACTAATAATATGCTATAATATATATACATGTGTAGATATAGATGTAATTAGTAATTCCTTAACTAAATATTTTTCTTCTCACTTTACTTATGCATATGATTATTATAGTAATGTACATATTATGTCATTGGTTTTGTTCATCTTGTTGAATTTTACGAGTTGGATATATCTATAATATATTATAATACATACAATTTCTCTAAAAACCAACGGCGAAAGTAGCGTAAAGTTGAGCCCACTTTCACTTTCCCTTTCTGAAATTGAACATGATTCAACATTTACCTTCCTTTTTTCTAATTATGATTAAAATTTATTAATCTTGCCTATAATTATATTACATTCAAACCTTTTTTTTAATCGTAGTTGATTGACATTTCAAAAATCATAAATACATAGTACATATAGTGTACACAGGAAACATACCACGCTGCCGTCATTTAAAGCCAAACCCTCATCCTTTTGCTCCTTGCGTATAGTACGTACTAAACCCGTTTCATTCGATTTTACCAAAGATTCAGAGTTTTTATGCTCTTTTGTTTAATCTTTTGATTCTTGATTTTGATATTTTCTTTCAATTAATTTTCGAGATTTTGAAATCTTTAGTAAACTTGAATGAAACACGTTTATTATGTGTGTGGTAAGGTAGTGTGTAGTGTGTATTTAGTATACGAATTGTAATTGTTCCACGTTCGTGTATTCTAAGTATTATTATTGCACTACGAAGGAAACGTTGAACCAACCATTCTTCTCCCGTTTTCATGATTTTAATTAGTACAGGTTATATGTATATTTTGCGTGTGTACTTTTTTTGCATGAAATATTCACTGGGTCTATCGACATCTATCTCTGTGCATGTACATATTTATACGTGTCTTAGGACATAGTTTTTTTTCCGTATACAATATTTGTATTGTGAATTGTGAGTAACACACACAAATGTTGATTAAAGTTTAAAGTTAAAAAAGTCTAGTCATTAGAGAGCCAGTACTATAAAACTGAAATCACTGGGCAATTTTGTTTTCTTTCATGCATTATACTATTACCTACAGTATGTAACAAGTCTAAGTGCGGATAAGATATAGTGAAACAAAAGTTGTATCCATAAAACACACATAAAGAAGAAAGAGGTGCTGTGGATTTTAAGTCGTTTTAGAAAGTTGTTTTGTCGTGTTTCGTGTATATATGTATAATGTATAGTACATAAAATAGTATAGACTAGAACTTTGTGCGGTACTGTCGTGTGAAATTGTGCATGCAACATGCGTAAATATTTGAAAACCAGAGGCATCAATACTTTATATTATTTATGTATGCATATTTATTAAGAAAAATCAGTTTCTATTTAGAATATTACATGGGATGAATTTTGAACTTTGGATTTTTACGGAAGCTGCAGTATAATATTGAGTTTGTGTGAAAATTTTCTATATAGAAAGAAGACGTCTGGAATCTGGACATAAAAAATGAACCTTTACGTACTCGTATGTGTTATTTATTTATATATTTACTTATTTATTATTGGTGACGATATGACCATTAGTTTGTGGTCAAATTAGTATGATCGAAGCCGTGATTGGGATTTTGAACGGAAACTCGAACTGACACCCCAGGTGATATGACAATAATGATGCACAAAATTCAAAGCGTGAGCAAATATCAACACTTTTTCTTTTCTTTGTTTCATCTTACATCAGAGTCATTTTAAGATGGCTACGAACGGAACCGAAGTTGAAAGCTAATGTAAAATTTTTAGTAGTTTTGATTTTTGATTAAGCTCGTGAAGGAATCAGATACTACTTATTACATATATCTATTACCACGAATTGACGATGGATCCAATTATTAAAAACAATTTTCCGGTGTTTTTTCGGTTCAGTTTTTACTTTTCCGTTTTGTAAAAAATTTTGCTAAAAATTACTACAATGATATAATACGAAGAAATATTCGGCTCGGTTTTGTTTACTTTTAGGATCAAAGTATATAATACTACATACTACACGTAAAATGATTTATTATCAACTAATTAATTTATTCATATATCCATTTGTTCTGTTTCTATCCGTGTATTTAGTTAAGTAGTTAATTGGTATAGTTTGTCAATTTGTTGTCATTGAATGGAATGATGATGTGAAAGGGTCGGTTCAGTTCCTAGCCCATAAATCCTACGAAACAGTGGAACTGTATGGATTATAGTAATAGTGAGGATAACTTTGAAGAAGACTTTTACCGTGGTATTGATGGCTGCCGGAGCCTCCATGAGCCGTCGGAACATTTGAAGTACCGTAAGCAGAATGAGTATTAACTCCACCAGAAACACCTACAAAATAAAAGATACACATACAAATATCTGTATAAACATTCCTTTTATTATCATTATTCAATTATTATTGTCCTTTTTCATTCAAAAACAAAAACAGACATTTGGACCGAGGAAAAACAGAAAAAATCCAGAGTCTACAAGGAAAAAAGTACTTTTATCTCGTGTGTTCTATTGAATATTGTATCGTATACCGTATACGGTACACACTACAAACTACAGACTAGATGCGTGGCATCATAAATCATTCATCATACACCATGTACATGATTCATAACCTAAGGTGAAAAGTACTATACAATTTTGTGAATATAGGGACTAAAAGTGCTCGTCTATATTATATGAATGAAGGAGGACATAAAAATATGAAAGATGTATAGAGGATAGATATAAGACTATAAGTCTATAAGATGTGTCTATAGTCTATAGTCTACTATAAGCCAGAAGTAGAGGGGAAAACCTCTGTGACTCACCTTGTCCTGTTGAAGCACAGTGTGGCGTACGACTGCTATATGTGCCCAAAGACGATAATGGATCTGTTGCAAACATATAAGAATAGCTAGCAGCAGGATGAGCAGGTTCACGTTGCTGGAGACAGCTTCCTCCCATACTACTCAAACCGCCAGTCATCGAACTATAAAAGAAAGAAAAAATTCCCAACATTATTAACAGAACGTTTCAACTTTCAACACATACCCATACCTCATATATACATGTTACATATCCACACTAGACACTAGACGCTAGAAACTAGACATTAGACATACACTTATTTCCTATTACATGGCATCTGGTATATGAGGAAAAAATAAATAAAAAAATAAAAAAAAGGACGAAGAAAGAAACCATGTAACTATATTGCATTTTCTATGTTACATGTTCTATGGGGAAAGGGAGAAGAATCTTCTTATGGAAAAAAAACCAGCTTCAGTGAATGCACTTGGAATACGGAGCTTGGAACATGGAACATGGAACATGAAATAAGGAAGATGGAACACAGAGAGGAAGCTCAAAGAGATGAATCAATTTCGACACGTTTGTAATAAACAGTCTGACTGAATGAAATAGACTAAAGTGACAAGAATGTGGAGATTCCTCTTTGTTCAGCTCAAGTGAAAAAGATGCGACGAAATTGATTCCTTTGAGAGATTCGCAAGTTTCATGCTAGGAGTAAAAGGACAAAACGACACAATAGCAAAAGGATGACAAGGGATGACGAATATCTCGTTATATCATCTTCTTTCTCCTTCTCTCCGTCTTCGTCTCCGTCTTATACGTAGATAATACATCAAGGATCCAGGACACATTTTATTCTATTTTATTTTATTCTTTTGACATCATGTCATATGTAATGTGATAAAATATAAAATGTCTATATTGACGTATATGCGTCTACAATCTACTCACTTGTCAGTATAATATACAATGTACAATATACACTGTACATCCATTTATACTCTGACTTTGTCTGCCAACTGCCAATAATATCGTATGAGAAGCATGGAATTTTTTAACAGTATCTATGTAACTATCTATTTGTATTTACGAGGCAACTCAACAGGGAAACTCCCAATTTCAAAGGCGAGAAACTAGTGGTTTAGATACGCCACATTCTACAATAGATTCTAGATTCTAGATTCTAGAATCCAGCCATTCAAACCCAATTTAATAATGGTTTCAAGTGAAAAGGAATGACGAGAGCACCGACAACCGACACATTCTTGCCACTACTTCTACCGCCAAATATTTGATGCCCAGAGAGATAGATAGCTATCTTTCATTATAATACTATTATATTGTACATCTACAGTCTACAGTCTACAGATATAAACCTATAAAAGACCTTAGATCTAACATCCAACATCTACTCATGTAATGTAACAACAAAGTTTCTTATAAAAGTTCAAAAGCAAGTACAAAAGTTACAAGTTCAAGAGAATTCTCAATATAAATGTCTAGATTCTGGATTCTAGATTCTAGAGTCAGCAAATTCTCTTTTTTATATGAATTGTATGAAACATATAAAAGACATGCGTGTATTTGCTATGTAAAGGAAGTAGTAAATAACACGGTATACAGTATACAGTACCTGTAGGAATCGGGCATGGATGCGATCGGTTGAGGTAATGAATACATAGAGTTAAATCCTGAATTTAACGGAAGACGAGCAGCCGTTGTTGTTGGAGGAGGAGTCGAACTTGATCCAACATGATCCGAACCCCTGTAAAAAATACATATAATATAAATACATAAGTGAATATTTTTTACAGTAAAACATCAAGTGTAAATGCAACAAAAACGTTTAAACCTTTTCCATTTGCTTACATAACACAACATTTCATCCTCATGCGATTTTAAAGAGTAAAACAAATTCACAAAACAGCTGAAAAAAGAGGCTGTTTACAATTTGCACAAGTAAATAAAACAAACTTACCTTCTTTGGTTTCGTAATTTTTCCTCTCGTCTCCATTTTGCTCTGTTGATAAAAAACAAGTTTTTTTAGATTGTATTTTTTTAAAGTTTTTGCAGTCTATAAAATTAACAAACGCAGATTTCAATGTCATATGTATGATGTATATGTACTGAAATAGGTCTTTTGATCAACAAACCTTCGATTAGAGAACCCTGGTGTTTGGAGTTTCAGTTAATTGTAGATTGTGGTATGACGACCGCGGATGAAAAAAATGCATTGGAAATTTAAAAAAAAAAAAGAGTTAGAATTTCTCTGCATTAGAAAAATAACAGCTATTTTCCATTTTTAGGAAGCGAAGCTGAGTATTGGAATCGTCGTGTCTGTCTGTCTGTCCGTGTTAACTTTGAGTACGCTTAGCGTCGACGAGTAGGCGCCACCTAGCGGGAAAATTTGTTAACTCGATGGTGGCGCCATCTAGCGGACACTTTTTCAAAAAAGTGGACAAGTTTATTATATCCAGAATTAGTAAGAATTTTGCGGTAGTAGTTTTGAACCTGGGGCAAAGTGAGATTTTAAGAGCCAGCTTCGCTTCCGGAGCCTCAAGCATTTATGCTTTTAAGGCGATATAAAATCCTCACGGAGGGAGGATTTTTAACTTTATTAAATGTTAAAGTGGTTAACCACATTCATAATGATCTTTGATTTTTGATTTTTGGGCTACTTACAAACTTGAATTCTGGCTTCAGGTAAACCAATCTTCTCGGCCAACCTTTCACGGGCTACAAAAAAGTAATAAACATAACGAATAAATTACAAATAGAACTTTTCTTTAAATTTTTTCAGGACTCAAATGTTCATTGAATCTAGAATCTAGTTGATGATACAAGTACAAATCATTTAGAAATAGGATGTATAAAATGAATTACCGAACACATCTGGATAGTGGGTTCTCTCAAATTCTGTTTTATAAAAAAAATGTCAAAGATTTTAGATATTTTTGTTTGTAAGAGTACAAACTCATTAAAACAAAACGTTTAATGTATTCCATGCATAATGTATAATGTACATTTTATCAGTGTTCCACCCATTATTACTGAATAATTTGTCAATAAAATGCTGGAATTTGTTATATTTATAGCTGTTCTCTATACTCAGATAATAAAGCATGAAAGAAAATATAACACATGATAATATATTTGTATCGTAAGTTGAACTAACCCTTTTCCAGTGCTTCGATTTGATCATTAGTGAAGGAAGTTCTATTTCTTTGTAGTTTCCTTTTGAGACGGAGCCTTAATTGAGAATCCTCATCGGCCGACGAGTTGTGATCCGAATTACCATCGCTCGTCCCTTCACTGACTTCTGTAAGTATCAAACCAAGGAGAATATGTACACTTTGGATTTCATTACACAAGGTTGCATCAGACTACATTTGTACATGCAGGACACATTATACTTTATACAAGATCAATGTACATTGCACATTGCACATATTTAAGCTGGGGAAAACATCATCAATGAGTCGGAAGATTGTCCCTTGTTAACACACTTATTTCTCTATAGCTCATTTGAACCGTTTGTAGTTTGTACTGATATTTAAGTATATTTTGGCAACATGAAACATGAAACATGACATGTGACACAAGACATAAGTATTTCCGTGCATGTATTTAGATATGTCCATTCTGTATGATCGTGTGGTATCTTTTCTCTCCGCTCTCCTCTTTCATAGCTCTTAGCCATAGCACGGAGAAACAGAGATGCATTACGCAAGTTGTGGAATCAAAAAGAACAAGTATCACATGAGTACAACACAAAACACATTCAAGTCTCAAAGCTGAAATGTACAATGTTACATGTATAACGTGTAATGTGTGTTCGGAGTTGAGAGTCGGGAGTAGCAGTTTTGATCCTTGGACGATTGATAATAAATATATTACATTAGCTTATGAATTCATTGGTTTCACTCATACAAAAAAGAACAAATGTTTTCAGGCGTGGAGCCCATCACAATCACAAGTTGAGGGTGCCTCCTCCTTGTCTTTCTTTCTTTCTTTTTCATGTGATCCTCAATCCTCATTCTATTACAGTTGCAGATAGTACACATTACACAGTACGTAGATCCGTAACCCTCCATTTCCAATCCAACCAAATTCAATCCGAAAGTCCCGGCTCCCGACCTCTTCTCTCTCCTTTTGCTACATCTTCATAACTCATAACCAACAACAATAGAATTTTGTTCCGTAATATCATAAACAGCAACTTTCCTCTTTCTCTATTTTGGCTGTGTTGGTGAAAAAGTTGCGTGATTATCCAATCCCTCGAGACTGGAGACTGGAGATTCGAGACTGGAGAATAAAATAAAGTTATGCTCGTAAAATGTTATCTGGTTAGAGGTACACAGAATGGAGGGAAAGGATACAGAGGCTGAGGAGGGTCGACCTCCTCCGTTGAATCAGCCAAAGTCATATCAAATACCTAATACACTCAACAAAACAGAACAGAACAGGGCAAATCTACCAATAACATGAATGTATCATGCACCATACATTATGTTCATATACTAACTAATATGTATATCAAACATCATTTCAATTTTCAATGAGTTCACTTGATACAAAATACCATTTTGATATGAATTTCAATCAAAATGTTTTACTTAAAAATAGTATAAAAAATACTCGGGACTTGTGAATTGACTATTGTTTTTGAGACAACATACTTGTAAATTTTAAATACGACGAAAACGGGCATTACAATTCAACAATTCCACACTAAAATAAAGGGTGATAAATTGTGAATAAAGCATTGGAAAAAGTAGGAAAAGCGGAATGTTGTGGATTGTGGATCGTCCATTGTTCCGATTTATCATTTTACATTTTCCACACTAAATATTTGTCTTGGTTCTTGGTTTCGTTTGATTTGCTTTGGAACGAAAAAGGAAGGGAACAAATCTCTCTCCACTTTCTTCTACTCTTCTGCTGTACACTGTACACTGTATTTGCAATGCATGTCACAGAAGTTTATCAGTTTAAATTATAAATGGAGAGATATGATTGTGTTCACTGGATGGATGAATGGATATTTACATAGGCTACGGGTTTTTATGCATGGATATACATATTAAATATGTGGTGATACATATGTTAGTTAGATAAACTAACTCACTCCTTTACTCCTTCACTCTTTCCGTTTTCAGTGAACAGTGAACAGTGAAGAGAAGGATGCTTTGACAAAAGGTTTATTCTGCTTTTGCCTCTCTCATTTTCCTCCTGTGAGCAAGTCTGTGAAAACACAAGGCTCGTGCAAAATTAAGTTAGAAAAGCGTACCAACAGCAGCAGTAGTAGTAGACTGTATACATTCGCTTAATAATGTTACACCATTTACACAGGCAATATAGAATTTGGAGCATAAAGCCATGATTTTGAGCGAGTGAGTGAGAGTGAAGAGTAAAGAGTACCGTACATACTACACACTATACACACACTTTTCCATGTATGTTCAGAACAATTCAGGTGGAAATGCTAACAAACGCCTGCTGGATCCCGTTCATCATTTTTTAAGGGTTAGACTCTCTCTCTGTGTCTTTCTCCTCTTCCGACACACACAAAAGTCCGCTCTAAATCTATATGGAATATGGAGATGAATCTGTACAGCAAACTCTGATCTTCTTCTTGTTCACATCATCTTCTGTATTCTGTACTCTTTTCCTATTCTCTCCCATCTTATTCTATACTGAATTTTCAGCCAACTGGCAGACTCCATCAACTTTTGAATATGTAAGAGGAAAACACCCCTTTCTCCCTACACTCGGTTCTCCACATGCTGGAAATTATCTCATACTCCCCATGCTCTATAGATGCAGTTTTATACAGTTCCAATAAAATTTGAATGGTAAAGCAATAATAATAATCTGCATTGAAAAAATATATATTATATTGTTATATATTCCTCGCGTTTGGTTTGGAGCTTGGATTTTTTACAAGTACAATTTCTTCGTTTTCTTTTCTAGATATATTTCGCCACTTTCTCATTACATTATTTTATATTCCTATTTTCTCCCTGCCGATCTTTTGTGCATCTAGAATCTCTAATACCTGACAAACGCAAATGCATTTTCTTAAACATTCTCTCTTTGAATTAGTCTACAATCTACAATCTAGTTTTTCATTTTGAGAAAAGGTTTAAAATTACTTATAAAAGTTATGGATTATGGATTTGGTTTAAGTTTGAACCAAATCATATTATTTTATTACTATTTTCCAAGTTGGAGATGGTAAATTGAAAAGAATGTCCACATCGAGTATCGAGTATCGAGTATCGTGTTCTATCTTTATCGGCCAGAAACATAAATAAACAGTAACTGTCGATAAGTATTTTTGTACTAGTCATAAAAATGAGGGGAGATGACTTAAAATTGAAAATTGAACTTTGAACTTACATCCTATTATAATGTCTAGTTGTGAAATTTTCTAGAAATCTAGAAATATTGTTGAATTCTGAATTCTAAACATGTCATTACATTTATTATACTTGAAAATCTACCATCTACATCTAAAATCTACATCAAGTACTCCATACAGTTAGTAAGCTGTAAGTTACTTTGTATCCGTAGTCCGAAGTACAGCAGAGAATGCACCATGAATGATTCATATTTCATATTTCATGTTGATGGTTGTTCGCTGATGACGCAAGTCCCTATCAAATGCAGCCATCAAGTTCAGTGCAGCATATTTATCTGTGTTTTACGGATATGAACCCAAATCCAAATCCAAATCCATGTATATGTATAAAACATTTATCTTAATCTTTTCTATGATTTTGCAAAATCTTAGTATCGAGTCCAACTTTGCAATGTCCCAATGTATAGTAAATCCTAAACATTGTACACTGTACAATGTACAATGCCTACATTCTCCAATCTCCAATGCATGTGATATGTAACACAATTCAATACGTTTTGCAGCAATCCAGTTGTTTTCTGTCAAATTCTTAGCTTTTATTTTTTTCGTCATTACTTAGTTTTTTAAAGGAGAGTAAATTATTCTATAGAATAAAACTAATATCATGAAAACTTGTAATTATTTTCATTTTAAAAACTGTAAACCATACAAAAGGCACGATGCGGCAAGAGACAACTGTGTTTATTCATGTAATAAAGGAGTACAAAAGTGTGCCATGAAACATGAAACATCAAAAAGCCTATAAAACAATGATATTCTCAGTATTCAGGATAGAAAATAATATAGTACATGGTTATGTTTTATATTATAGTCTGCATTCTCTGTACGTTGTATGTTGTGTGCTTGAAAAGTTGTAGAAATAGAGCACTTTCGGCATGTTTGCATTTTGTATCAAAGGTGTGTTCCTTTTTTCTTGTGCTCTTGCTTTTGCCTTTGCTTCTCCAATGAACGCTCGTCATACTTGTATCTCTTTTTCTGCTGTCTAAACTCTTTTCTCTCTCTCTCTCTTAAGAATCAAAGGGTCAAAGAGAAATGTAGGAAGATAGAAAATCTAATCCGAACGAGCCTTTTTAACACAAAAAAGTTTCATGTACCAAGTACCAACTATGCTGTATACTGTATATTGTGTACCAAGTAAGTACTTGTTCTTTCTTTCTTCTGTAGTTTATAGTTGCTGTACTCTGTACCAAAAGGATCGGAAGGTAAAATCTTTCAAGTTTTTGTGTACAGTGTACATACATATAAACAAAATTATATGCTCAATGCTCAAGACTCATGATACATTAATTTACTTTTACTTGCACATCTACTTGAATACTTCAAGCTACCCACAAACACATGAGATGAACTCTGAAAGAGTTTGAAAAGGAGCGAATACTGATATTCTTGATACTTTACATGAAACACATTCATAGTCACATGTCAATAGTTATGCACTCTGTACACAAGTATAGAGTATAGAGTATAGAGTTTACTTTGAAAAGATACATTTCTCTGTGAAATAAGTAGAAAGGCCGACGACAAGTGTCTTGTTATGTTATGTAGCCATCAGTCTACGGTCTAACATTTGGATTTTGGAAACAAAATACAAAATACAAAATACAAACAAACAGAAGCGGGAGTAGAATGAGGACAAAACAGAAAACAGCGTGACTGACTACTGACTACCTTCTTCTTTTTCCTTCCGTCCTATTCTCTATTCCGTACACTTTGGTATTTATTCGTGTTATGATACTTTGTAGCTCTCGTAGGTCGGCGGCAGTCAGTAGTCTGCATTCGCTATGATGATTATTACTTCGGCAAGCTGCAAAAAGAACACACAGAATCTCTCTTTTCTTCTCCTCCTATTATCGCACTCTCTCCCCATTTTGTTGGCCGTATTCAGCATTCAGAAAAGAACCCTTTCGCTTCTGCCTCCCTTTCATACTCAATGCTCAATGCTCAATGCTCAGTACTCATTCCTTCTTTCTGTCTTCATTTCTTTCTTTCTTTTCATTACACTAAAATCCAAAATCCAAACTCCAAACTCCAAACTGTATCCATCTCCTTTGTCGCTCCTTCCAACTTTGTTTGTGATTGTGTAGCATATATCTATGATCTGGGATCTCTGGCAGGAGCTTTTGCATAAAACAACGTACTTAGTTTTTAGTTACTTCAACTTGAAGTGTACAACCCAAGTCAAGTCAAGTCAAGCCACTGATCACTGAGTTTTGAGACTGAAGACTCGAGACTCGAGATTCGAGACTGAGATTCAGGGCAGACTGAGATCAGAGTCGCATTAATTAATTAATGGGGAACTTCTCATTGAAATATTCAAAGCAGTATTCAGGATAGAACCAAAAAGGAAAAAATTCATGCTCTGCTCTGCTCTGTCACAAACACAACTTTGTTTGAGCTCACTTTACAAAATGTCAAATGATACAATAAATAGTGAATGCTCAATTCTCAATGCAAAATGTTTCTGTTACTTTCTTTGAGCTTTTATAAAAAGAGGGAGAGAAAAGCTAGGAACGTGAAAAGATAGAAATGGAGCAAAAGGACATCTTTCTACTAGTTTAGAGTTTAGCTTTTCAATAACAATGAATAGAATCACGTTTATCTGCAAAGTATGTAGTATGTATAATGTGTATTGCAATTGTTCATGTTTACTTTTATGTCGTGTCTGTATTTACGAGGATACTGCATCAATATTTAAAAAGTCATTCATGTCCTTTTGCATACTGAATATTGAATTGTCCCCATATTTCAATTTCAGTGTGAAAAATGCTTTTCTCATATTTCATGGTAAATAAAAGTTTATTTAAAGAATCCACTATTTTTATATACCTCTACAAAATCTAAAATCTATAACAATGTGAATTTTAACCTTAAACCTTCAAGTAAAAAAGTTGATTCAGTATCGCTCACTAAAAGCAACTCAAATAGTATGCTAGTGAACTAGTGAATGAAAGGGACTACGAATAAAAAATACAAAATAGTCCATAGACAGAACAGTTTTTGTATAAATCCATATGTGAAAGTTATTTTTTACACGGGCTTCTTCAATTGGAGTAAATAGAGCTGAATGCTGAATGGACTCTGAATGAATCTGGAATCTGGAATGGAATGGTCAGTCACTCATTCCGATTTATTCCTTTCATTCTCAATTCTCATGGATTGTTCATTGTACATTCACTTTAGGTAACATATTGTTGATTTTGAAGAAAACTTTGTTGACTGCTTTGTTGTTATTTATAGTTTAGGACAAGTTGTAAGTTGTAAGACGAAGACGATGAGGAACAAATTATACTTTTTTTCCTTTTTCTTTATACATCTCCCATCTTACAATATTTATTTTCCTACGCTTTTTTTATAAAAAAGAAAACGTGAAATGTAGAAAGTGGAGAGTAAAGAATTTGAGTTGTGAATGAATGAATGAGCGAATGAGAAAAAAATAATCTTTTTTTGGTGGAAGAATAAGAAAAGGGAAGAATACAGCACTACTTATTATCTGTTATGAATTGAGTATTGAGTATTGAGAATGAATTTCCATGTATGACTTTTTTTTAATAGTCAATAGTGATCATAAGAGCACCCAGCACCAATAACAATCAATTTTACGTGTATGTAATAAGTCCGTTGTCCGCTGTACCTCCACTCAGTACTCATGTATTAGTTAAATATACATGACATTGAATTGGACTTGGAATGGAGACGGAGGGCTTGTTCGCCTTTCCTCTCTCACGGTTGGAAATGCTCAATACTCAAAACTCAATGCCCACATTATTTTTAGGAGAGAAGAAGAAAACGAAATGGAGTACAGAAAATGCAGAGGTATTCATTGATAAAATTTTTGGGTGCTATCCTTGAATCCTTGAATTGTAGTTTGTAGTATTGAGTATGGAAAATTTTTATAAAGGCAATTGAAAGATTCAGGAGGCTCCTCAAGTTAATGGTTAATGGTTAATGGTGTTCACAGCTCAGAGCCAATTCAGAATTCACAATTCAGTTTAGTACAAAATACAAAATAGAGAATTGAGAATAGAACATCTCAAATAATGATATTTATTATGTCCACATATCGATGTATCGTGTATAAATGGCCCTATAAATTTGGGCATACCTGAGATTCTAAATAAAAACTTTTCCGTTTCTCTCTCTCTCTCTACTCTCATCTCGGGACTCTGTGGACAATAGTTTTCATAATGTGTACACTGTACAGTGTACATCATTCATGTACTAGAGAGAGAGAGAGAACAAGATTAAAAGAGAGAAGAGATGGCATTATATTTGTCGCATGGAAGTACTCAAAAACGGACAATAGTCCCTTAACGTTTTTCATGCTCAGTGCTCACACAAGTACAGGTAACATTTATGCATTGCAGGAACATGTAAAGGTACATGACTTATTTTAAAGAAGAACCCACAGGTTATGCGTGTGTATTGTGTATGTATGTAGTATGCATGTGACGGTTATTGAATATTGAAAGAAAAATATTCAGAGGCACACAACTTGATACATAACAGATTACTGTACATTGTACACTATACATGGTCCATGTCTCTTTCTACATTATATTACATTATATTATACGTATGGATTTCAACAAAAAGAAACAGTAGAGAACATGCTCATACATATTGCACATAGAATATATATGGAATCACTTTGAGAAAGAGAAAAATGTGAGTAGAGTCGAAAAGGACTCTGTACCGTGGACTGCGCAATCTACAATGTACATTGTACATATTGATGTTGTTGAGACTTGAAACTTTTGTTGTCACTTATGTTACAACATTAATCGCACATTCGGACAAAGGACAAAAGGAAACGGAGCTGGACAAAAAAAGCTAAGCTGGCTACTTGTAAATTCATTGTCAAATAAAGCTCGTTGAGAACCTCACGTCTTCAACAGCCTCCCAATCAAAACACCAAAATACAATATAATGCTAATTTAAATCTCTCTCTCTCTCTTTCTCCCTCTCTTTATATTTATTTCTATTTAGGTATTTTGTACTTTTCTATTAGATACATTCAGTTTCTTTCTCATTCATTCACTCACTATTATATTTACTGTACACTGTACACTTTACACTGTACAAAGTAAAGTACAGTGAGAAGAGTGGAGAGTGAACAGGACCGCACATTCATTTTCCTAATGTAGGTACACTTTACACTTTACACTGTACACATTATAAATTATGATGATGATTATTATTCCCTCTCTTTTCTTCCTCTCACCATCTATCTATTACATTATTACTTTTATCATTATTATTATCATTATTGTGTGAATGTGCTACTGTACTTACGTACTTTTGTACTTTCTTACTTACACATAAATGCGTAATCATCTTCAAAAAAGAAAGGATATAAAGAATAAAAAGAATCAACATGCTTCATCATCATCAAGTAAAATCCACTCCACTCCAAACTCCAAACCAATCGCTAATCGTAATCGTCATAACATACAACAAAAGAATCAAGATGGAGATGAAGAACAAGGTGAAAATGAGAATCGAGAATACGTTGAACAAGTACAGTAATCGTTTCATAGAATATTAAATATATGGTATGTAGTCATTTGATGACATTTTCTAAAAGTATTTTAAATAAAAGATGAAAGGTGTACATTGTACATTGTACAGAAGAAAGAAGAAACAAGCACATGATTTTTACATCTTTTGATGAGGTGAGAATTATTGAATTGAATTGAATTGATGATGAGAATGTTAACACCTAAAAGAGGAAGTGTAAGCCAAGATGACAAGTTTGTCAAGTAGAAGGTAGAAGACGGAACTTACCCCGTTTATGAGGATCATCGCGTGAAGACGGAGGAAGAGGTGCTGTTAAGGGTGTTGTGGGTGCGGTTGGTAAACCAAGAGGACCTCCAGTAGTTCCAGGATACCAGGCCCAGCCCGCTGCACTCACTGCTGCTTGTCCATTGAACATTCGCAATTTGTCGTACACGGAATCAGCTGAAGGTCCTCCGGACTGCTGCTCTTTTTGAGCTGCCAAATTTCTTAAAACTCGATTGATTGATGAAACCTGAAAACATGAGAACAAAATCAGTTTTTTTTACACAGGAAAATTAAAAACATTTTAGAATTTGTTCTATTTTAAATTTTAAGACTTTGTAATATGAAAATAATATTATTTAGATATTTATCAGTGGTCTCGGTCTATCGATCTTTCTTGGTTTCTTGTGAAATGAGAAATGTGAATTTATGAAACGTATTTTGTCAAGTCAGTTTTATATGAATTTTATACATGCTGTAAGAAAGTACTGTAGATTGTAGACTGTAGACTGTGGACTGTAGAGAGTAAACAGAAATATTCAAGTATTGACTAGGACTATAGGTACATTTAAAATGGATGTGGACCATAAACCACAATATAGTGGTGGGATACATGGACATAAATTTAAATTGCCAACTTGAGATCTGCGGGATGTCCATTACATTATAAATTTGTAAAGTAGTTGATACAGACATCATTTTGGTTGTTCCTCGAGGGGGATTTTATTTTAAATTGAATACTGGTCTAATTTAATAACATGGAAATTGATGAAGCCACCGAAACTTGGACTCTGGGGAAAATCATTTCAGTTTTTGGTTTTCCTTTCCGTTTTCAAGCACCACTTTCTTCCACACACAACTAGAACTAGAACCAAACCAAACCACTCATCCATCTCCAATCTCCACCCATTTCATAATATTCTTTTCTCCTTCCCTTCTTTAAAACAGTTTTAACTGTCTGCACTCTCTTGAATTTTGTGGGATATGGGATGTGATTTGTGCCGGGTTTTATACACTTGATAAACTTGATCAACTCATGTTCTCCCACTGGTACAATTTGTTTTGAGTTTTGAAATTGACTGAATTCTGAATTGTGCTTTATTCTCAATTTTCAACAAATTTATCATCCCTCATTTCAATTTTCAGACATGAATCGCCTATCAAATGAAAATAATAAGTGTCGAAAGCATCATGATTACTGATTACACATATTTTCTATTTTCTGTATCTTGTACTTTTTCTTGAGACTTGAGACTTAAGGATATTATCATTTAAATATTATGGACATGCGGACAATGTCTTGTCTGTATTTTGGTGAGAGAGAGAATGAGAGTGAGCAGAAAACCATAAAAAAGTGAGAGAATGAAATGGATCTGGATTGAAGCTGGTGAATGATGAGAGGTGAATGGTGATGTCAACAGATAGATAGAATGTAGAAGTAATAGAAATATGAAAAAAGAGCGAGAAGAATTGAAGAATGGACATGATATGATGCTGATACGGATGCTGATGATAATGACGAGATGATGAGAGGGGCCTGACGAGGAGACAATGGATGGAATATGGAATATGGAATATCAGAGCAGAGGTTATCTCCAAGTGTCTGTCTCTCTATCTCTATCTGTATCTATCTTCTATCGCTCGAGTCTCGAGCTATTGAACTAGATACCTATTGGTCTGTGTTTGTTAGTCCATGTTCTTTCTGTCATAATAATAAGAATGGAGCGTACATACCTATTTCTGTATGCATTTTGTATGTGTATGTGTTTTCAATTCCGGAAGGGCAGTGTGACGGTGAGTTGTGAGCTTTGAGCACATATTGAATGATTAGGGGTATCGAGATGATTTTAAAAAGGGAATGATATAAGAAAAGATTTGGGAGAACAATAACAATAGACATGCATGGGCCGAGAACCTCATTCTTTCCAATTCTCTTTTCTCTATTCTATGTACAATGTACACTCACTCACTCGCTCTCTCATGACACGTAATACAGAATACAGAAATACATACATCATACAGTATAAAATAGAAAAGTACACTTTGGAAATAGTTGAAATATGTATAGTTGTTTTGGTTTTGGTTGTTACTCTACTTATTAGACGTTTATAGTTCCGACATTTTCCTCTCTCCGTTCCCGTTGTTGGACGTCAGCTGTTAATTCCTCTACTTTTTTCTATCTGTATTGTGGTACACACTGCTGTAGACATGATGAACAATACAAAGTAGAAACTAGCTGTGGATTTTTGGATATATCATTCACCCAGCATTCACTCATTCTTTCTGGTTTCACTCAAGTTTTTGGTTGTGAGTTGTGATAGAGGATTGAGATAAGCTAGAGACTAGAGACTAGAGAGCAAGTCCCGCCATGCTATGCCATATCATACAGTGGAGGAGGCTGCACTCTGATACACTTTATGCATATTCCCTCTGTAATATAGTATATATTATATTATTATATTATGGCAAAATGAGAGTAATATATAAACTCTGGAAGAGAGGAAGGCATCACAGAACAGAACTGAGAAGTGTAGGGTAAGGGTCAGATCAGATCCGATCAGAGCACATACGTACATGTATAATAGACTTGTACAGAGTACATACAGGGCCCGAGTGCAAGTGAGCCGGTACCTATTTCAATGAGTTCAATGCAGCGTGCCAATACTATTCAAATTCACTCATATGTGAAATAACTTGGACTGGAGACATGGGACGACTCATACCATAGATACTTCTGACGATGAAAAAAAAATCCTCACAAAACTGCCTCAAAAGAGTCTCATCTAAAATTTTAATTGAATTTTCAATCCAAAACCTCTCACTAAATACATACACACATACACAAAACTACACACTGTAAACAGCATCAACTTTATCCCAAATAAAACCATTGTCGAGTTTTTTATTTTTTATTCCCTTTCGCTCTTGTTGGATCGTAACCTCAATGTAATTGCTCAACCGGGGTCACAGCCAGAACCAAAACCAAAATCAGAATCAGAATCAGAACTAGACTTAGAATTAGAGACAGAGGCAGATGATCCTGATCACAATGAAGATTATTCCAATGAGTAAAAAAGATGACGAGTTTTGGATATAAATAAAAATGAGAGCTACATTTTTTTTATAGATTTTGTAGTGTCTGTGAATTCAGAATTCAGAACTTGGAGAGCTAAAAGACATTTTTGTACTTGGAAAAAAATTAAATGTATGTCGTCTGCCTGTGTGAAAACAAATAGAGAAAAGTCAAGAAAATGTATGAATTTTTCCAGAAAATTAGTAAAAAAGTGTAATCGTGATTTGTTCCAACTTGAGCTTTGTTTAATGATCAGATCAGTTCATCAGTTCAGCTCAGACGAATTCAGACCAGAGAAAATCAGAAGACGACACATTTGATATTTCAAGTGAGAGTGTGAGCTTTGAGTGCACATTTTACATTGCTATTTTGGTTCAAGAAAGAAGAAAGATGAAGAAAGACGGAAGATGGTGAGGAACAAGAAACTGGTGAGGAAAAGTCAGCACGAGATGACAAAATGGATGCGTTCTCAGTTTCCAGTTCCCAAGTCCTTCTTCAGACCTCAAACTCGAGCCTTGAGTCTTGAGTGCTAAAAGCTGATGCGGATGCGGATGTGAAAAGGCTCCAATTTCCAAATTCCAAACTCAAAACTCCAAAGCCGAGAGTTTGTTTTCATTTTGTTTGATCATGTAGGAGCAAGTGAGAGGGCAGACGGAGAAAGAGACAGAGACAGAAGGAAATGGAAAGAAAAAAGCAAGAAAAGGAGAAAGAGCAAAAGAGCTTCTCATCCGTTCAACATCCAACATCCAACATGGGGCAAATCTGGAGGGAAATAATGTTTTTGGAGTTGGGAATGACAGGCCGTCAAAGCTAGTTCTCTTCCTCTTCTTCTCTTGTCTCTTTCTCTTTCTCTTTCCTCCTTTCTATTTCCCATTTTCATCTAGACTCTAGAATCCAGAATTCAGAATCTAGAATCTAGAATCCAGAAGTTGAACTTAACTTAACTCAACTTGCACATTCGGATCCACATCCACATCTTTTGACTTCCATCCAACCACAAAGTAATTTGTACCCACGTTTTGGGAAAAGACCCTCTGATTATTTCATGTCGCTCACAGACATTTCTTCCTCTTTCAAATAAATACTAGTACATAATAGTTTGATAGTACATCCATGTGGATTCCGGATTCTACGTATGACTCCAAGCACCTTTCTACTATCTACTACCAAATTAATGAAAATTACACTAATGACAAACACCACACACTCTACACTACAAAATATCCTAATTACAAAATTTACGTAGCAACCAATCAACAAAAAAACAAACAAACGAACATCACCTCTTCCCTGTCCTGTCATCTCTTCTAAACTCTACCTCAGTCTCTCTGTCTGTCTGTCTGTCTGTACTGTCTATGATTTCATGATGCGAATTAAAGATGAGTAAGTGATAGACATCTCACTCGACACTCGACACTCGACAGAAACAGCACAGGTAACAACATGTTTAAGCCCACTTTGACAATCCAAATCGACAATCGACAACAAATAACAAATGTACAAATGTAAAAGACAGATACAACTCTGAAAAAGACAAGTGAGGAAAAACTTTTAGCTCTAATCTCCCAGTTCACATTTTACAGATATACCTAGTCCCTAGTCCCTAGTTTCTAGTTTCTTGTTCACTTGTCAATCTTTATTCTGTATTTTGTATTCTGTAGCAAGCAGTAGGCAGTAGGCAGTGAATAGGGAGTAAATACTGATTGATTTTCTCTGACTTTTCCTGGATAAACTTTAGACGGAAAATGTAGACTAAAGTATCTGTAAAGTGGAATGAATTTGGATGGAAACTTGAGGAGAGATGGACGGATCGACGGATGAATTCGTCGATCCCAAGTGCAAATGCAAAAAGTAAGTAAGTAAGTAGTGAAGCTCCATTAGAAATGGAAACATGGAAAATTTGAAGGAGGAAGAAGAAGAATACATAAATAGATAGACAGAACTAAGAAGCAACTCTCTTGAAATAAAACCTAGAGCAGATTTAGAGTAGACAGTATTCAGTAGATTGTAGACAGTGGATAGGATAAAGTGTCTATCTATCTTTAAGGATGGATGGATTGTTGGATCGGATGGACGGACGGAAGGAAGGAAGACAGAAGTGGAGGAAGAATATAAGTTGAATAATTCCCCTATGCAACTGAGTGACTGAATGTATCTACTATCTGTCTGTTGTCTGTTCCTATATCTACAATTTATATATTCAATATATCCACATTCTACATGTGTGGAGTTGGAGTTGCATTTGGATTTGTAGTTGTAGTTGGATGTGATTATGTCGATATTATTTGTGTTCATTGGCGTGTAAGAATGCTTTAATGCTAGCAGAGGGATATTCATTCTGTGGACGCGATGGGTTATCCCTATGTTACCGCAATACACAACGGCACACACTGCCGATTTTCCCAGAGAGAGAGAGAGACAGAGACACTCTTTCTCTTTCTCTCACATTTAGTCTAACATCTATCTACAATTCTACATATCTAGAATATAGAATCCAGAATCCAGAATCGGACAATTCTCTTCTCCTCTCAACTTATACACACGTACACACAATGAACCAACAACTCTAAACTCTAAACATTATCCTGACCGTCTCTCGCTTTACCCCTTCCGCACCACACATCCAACATCCAACATCCAACAGCCATCCATCCTTCCGTCTCAGCTCATCTCATGGTAAAAAACTTAATGATGCCACTACACACTACCTATTTTTGTGATCCGAATGCTCAAAATGGTGCTGAGTAATCCACAGGAAGAATGTATGGTTATTATTGATATGTATTCATGTGTACATTTGTCCTCTCTTCTCCACCACCATCATGATGAACCAACAACCAACGACCAACTCTTACTCCTTTCTCTTCATTTGCTTTCCTGTCTTGTCATCTGTTGGATACACCATACCATTGATAGAGAACAAGAATAACTGCACGAATCTTGAATCTCAATTCTAGATTCTCAATATCTGAGAATCTTCGTCATTGTGAGTGAGTGTAGACTGTAGACAGTGGATAGAAGATAGAACGCATGCATCTGAATTTGTAGATACTAGATACATGTATTTTATTTTATTTTATGAATACGACGTGATCCGCGAATTACATGAGCCAAACAGATTTTACACAATCATCTTTTTGTTCCCTTTCTTTCTAGCACAAATACAGACATGGAAAGAGAGAGAGAGACGACAAGTTCATTTAGGAGTCTGTTCACTGTTCAATGTACTATTGCAATCGTCATCCTCATCAAACATTTCAGTTCTCTCTCTTTTTCTCTCTCCTTTTCTCTTGAACAAATTTCTATTCTCAAGAAATTTTTCATGCTGCAGTGAACTTGATGCTTTTCAATTCAGCATGACGGTCTCATTAATTATGCTTCTGAATTTCGTAACCATTTTACTTGTTCTCAATTCTCGATTCTCAAATCTCGACTCTAGAGTCTCGAGTCTCAATCATCTTCCTCTTTTCTTTCTTCCATGTGTAGATTCTCACTCCTAATAATGAAATGAAATAAAATCTATCCATTCAACCATCCGTCTACACTCTACACTCACCATCGTCATCATCATCATCATCATACTTTTCCTCTACATTTACTTTTACTTCCTGCCCCTTGACTAATTCTCCATACATGCATGATCCATGTACTGCTCGGTGTACAATGTACAATGGACAAACAATCAGTTTCGAGGAGTCAAATCCAAACCTTTTCCCTTTTTTCTAACAGTACAAGTACAAATGGACTTCACAAATCGGCAATACAAGTGAAAAGATATATCACTGCACCTGTTTTCTCTCCCGTTTTTTTCTCCGAAAAAAAAATTATTAAAAAATTATCCAGTACCAAATACAATAGAAATCATGGTTCATGGTTCATGACGATGACAGAAAAAATAATATTGTCTTAATTAGTCCTCTAGTCAAGTTTTTTTGCTTGTAACTTGCTCTTGTATACATACAGAATACAGAATAAACAAAGGGTCACATGAATAATAACTCGGCTATTGATTATTTGATTATTGATGAAAACTTTCTTCTACATAATATCGTAGCAAGCTAAAAACACGTAGTTTACTCTGTGTATGGTAAATGGTAAAGTACTATAAATCATAAGTCATAAGCACTGAAATTTGAGTGCATGTTTTACTTTGAGTTTTGAACGCAACCAAAAGGAAAAGGACTAACAAAAGTTGTTTTTCAACACGCATTTTGTTGTAGATGTCTGATTTATGTTTTGACTTGAACTCCTTTCACACATTCAACATTCACTCTGTCTTTTGTCTCTTGGGTTTTGAGTCTTGTGTGATGGAAAAGCCTATAAAGCATAAAACTATTACAAGTAGAAAAGGAAAAGGAAGATGGAGAACAAACGGAGGAATTTTATTCTATTCTATTAGCTCAAATCAAGTTGGTTATAGATTAGAAAAAAACGTACAAGAAGGAGAAACGACAAGATCAAGAATAAGAACAAGGAAAAAAACTCAAAAAGTCTGATACAAAAAAAGTAGAACTGTGAAAACGTATCAAGAATGAGACAGAGAAAAAGACGAAAAGGAACGAGAGAAAAGTTGAATTAGCTTGAAGCTTGAAGGG
>JAQGBH010001520.1:0-31818 GCA_034698265.1 Sminthurinus aureus | reverse complement strand
ATGAGAAGTCATTTGTGACATGAGAAGTCATTTGTGACATGAGAAGTCATTTGTGACATGAGAAGTCATTTGTGACAGCAGCAGTCATTTGTGACATTAGAAGTCATTTGTGACATTAGAGGTCATTTGTTACAAGAGAATTCATAAGTGACAACAGAAGTTTGTAAATAACTAGTTTCATGGCGTTTTGAAGCACAAGATGATTTAGAAGTTTGTGTTGCCGAGCTGCTGATGAAACAGTGTTTTTTACCGTTTTTGTAGTTTCAAGTAGGAATCTCAGCTAAAACAAAAACCTTCGTAATCTATATATACCTACGTTTATTTAAGAAGTACAGTGATTCGGTTTATGTGATGTGCCAAGACTTGGGTAAGATGGAAGATGCTGCACCAGGCCCTTCAAATGCTCCGTACACACGTAAGATATCTAATGATTCTGACCTATCGTCCTTTTAAAACGTTTCAAAACGTTTTTCATACAAAGTGTATTTACTTTAATTTTTTTGCCAAACCTAACAAATGAACTGATTCAGCTATTTCATTAACTAGGATTTGTCAATCCGTATCATTTTAGACGAAATCAAAATGGCTACTGGGTTTCTCACAAACTTGATGTGCAGATTGAATATGGTAGGAAAAGCTAAATTTCTTTTAGCACACTTTCGTTGAGCGAATTTAAATTTGACATCTGAATGTTGTTGTATTAACTACAGAAGCTGAGCTGGAGAAAGTAAAAGCAGCTAGAAAACTCGCAGAATCCGAGGCCCGAAATGCTTGTCAAGTTGCCGTAAATACTACGGACAACCACATTGACTTTGAAGAAACATTCAAATTGGTGTTTGATTCCAAAATATCTAACTACCTGGATAGCCTTGAGGAGCCAGCAAAATCATTTGCACAAGGGCATTTGAATTGGAATCACAGAAAGTTTCCCTCTCAAATTGTTCTGAAAGAGAAGCGCTTTGGAAAGAAACACAAGAAAAAATCATTCCCAAAATCGGAGAGCCGTTCCACTGGCCATTTTGATAATCGGCAGCTAATTCCTCTTTTCAGAAACCTATGTATGGATGTGCAAATACTTCCACCTGGTCCAAATAGCTTTTACAGAGCCCTTCAATTAGAACGAGATCGAATTGGGGAACGAATTGTAACAGAAGATAGTCCTGTCGTATTCCTTCCAACTGATCCAGATTTAGCACGTGACTCCGTACTATTGCACATGGTGAGGCTTTCAATATTGAAATTTTGCGATTATTTACATTTTATTTTTACAATTATGTCAATCATGCAATCATTTACGATTTGGTATTAATCTATTTTGGATTCAAAATGCCGACATGATTTGGTAAATAGGTTGACGTGGTGTGTTATGAACATTATGAAAACCTGTTTTTGGAATCGACACATGAATCAAATAGTTTCACCAACTTCAATGAATATCTGCAAATTGCTTTCGCAAAACGAGGTTTCATGAACAGCGTGGAAGTTCAAGCCGTTGCAGATATCCTTGATTATCCTGTACTTGTTTATGAGCTACGAAACATTTTTGAATTGCGTAAGTCAAAAATAGAGGTTTTACATTGAGTTTAGATTTTAATGGGCTGAATCCCACACTTACATCCATTTTCAAGTACACGAGATAAAGGCCTATAAAATCTAAAAAGGTGTGGTTTATGTTTTGTTTTGCAGAAGCGACTCTTTTTCGGCCAAAGCAGAAAGATGTTTTATACATAAATCCATCCAAGCGAGGGTCCTTAAATGGTTGCATTAATCTTTGTTTACACTATGATCAACATTACAATGTTGTGAGAATGATGGAACCGCCTATATTGCATCTTGATTCACGAGTCGTCAAACGTAAGAAAATGCATTCTAGTAAAGCGCTCCTAAACAATGTTTAATTTTAACTAGAACATAAATTAACACCGTGTGCTATTTCAACAATTTTCTGTAGTAGCAGCAAATCCAGAATCATCTCTACAAAGACGGAAAACTCCACAAGGAGGGCAGAGGTGCAAAAAGTAAGCCTCACGTTGTTTAAAGTTACCCAAAATAAGTTTTGTTGTATCCTTATTTTAAATTCTACTATCCATAGATCGCATATTTGCGCTAATGTGAAGTACTATAAATAAGACAAATAGTAGTCAGTAACGTGAAAAATTTATTTAGTTGGCGAGTTTTTTTGTTTAAAATTTCGTAAAGCTACCTCAAATTATTGCATTTTTGGCTTGTCCAAATTTTTATAAAAAAATAAAAAAAATTTGTGCGAGACTCAAAACATTTTCGATTTCTGGGTTTCTAGATTACCAATGAATGATTCTGAAACATTGAGATCAAAGTACAAGCGTAAGCATTATCATTCTGGAAAGAACGAGGGCCTCAAGGAACCGCAAAAAGACACGTAAAATTATAACAAAATAATTTTGTAAATGGTTTCATGTATTGTGTTTTTTTAAACGTTTGGTTTATCCATTAATTTCAATCCATTTTTAGCATCAAAATGGATGTAACATCACTTTCTAGTTTGGCGAATAGTCAATTTCCACTCACACCTCAGAGTTCAATAGCAAGGTACAATTTGAGTTTGAAATAAACATATTTTGTTATTAAAAGTTATTTCTTAGCCTCTTATGATAATAATTCTTTCCGACTAGTACATCAATTAACAAGAAAAATGCAGCTCATTCATCTAGTCTCAAAAATGATACACCTTCAAGTATTTCAAAACATAGAAAGAAAGGTCAACTTCGAGACGTAAAATCATTTGAGGACAGTCTGGATAATTTCAACAATGTGGTTTCTAAAGGATTTGGATACATTTGTATCTGTTGTGGAGGTCTTTGGTTTTGGGACAGCACTTTGAAAATATCAAACAAAAGTCTTCAAAATGCCCTTGAAAAGTTTTCAAAAAGAAATCCTCATTTTAAAGAATCTGTTCTGTTTCTACAAGGGAAACTTCGTTCCGACAATGGGCTTCCTCATACCACTGACGACATTTGCAAAACTTGCTATGGCTCAGCACAGAAGGGGCGAATTCCACGACTGTGTCTCTTTAATGTTGGGGAATTCCTTCGAGTCCCCTCGATCCTTCGAGGCTTAACTCCTTTGGAAGAACGCATGGTGGCGCTTCGTACTCCGTTCATGCAAATCAGAACGTATCGAGAGTATGGGAAAGGAGGTCGAATAGACGGGCAATATCACCTCAAAGGAAATGTGATCAACATATTTCACAATCCCAACAAACTGACAGAGGTCTTACCAAGAAGATTTTCGGAAATGGACACAATGCTACTCGCATTTTTCAGAAAACTAGAGTACAAGACACCATATGCCTATGAAACTGTCCGTCCATTTCGAATGTACCATTCCGCTGCCTATCTCATGACAACGGAATTGTATTTGGAAGAAAATATGAAATTGTCAAGTGAGTGGGCCCACTGTAAACCTTCAGACACAGTGGAGTTCAAACCGGATGAACCAGAGGAAATAGAAAATTTGGATAATGAAAAGTGAGTGAATACAAACTATTGCAAGTTGCTTTAAATTGTTTTACAAGAAAGGTCATTTATGCTAGGAGAGGTCATTTATACTGGGAGAGGTCATTTATGCTAAGAGAGGTCATTTTGCTAGGAAAGGTCATTTCAACTAGCAGAGGTCATTTATGCTAGAAAAGGTTATACTAGGAGAGGTAATTTATACTAAGACAGGTCATTTATGCTGAGAGGTCATTTATGCAAATGCAGGTCATTAATGCTGAGAGGTTATCTATGCTGAGAGGTCATTTATGCTGAGAGGTCATTTATGCTGAGAGGTCATTTATGCTGAGAGGTCATTTATGCTGAGAGGTCATTTATGCAAAGACAGGTCATTTATGCAAAGACAGGTCATTTATGCAAAGACAGGTCATTTATGCAAAGACAGGTCATTTATGCTGAGAGGTCATTTATACTGTGAGGTCATTTATGCTGAGAGGTCATTTATGCTAAGAGAGATCATTTATACTGTGAGGTCATTTATGCTAGGAGAGGTCATTTATGCAAAGTACTTAACTATGAACTAAAAATATGTGAACCGTATTTCATTTATCTTCTCTTACCTCTCAGTGATCTTTCACACATAATTGGGCAAAATCAACCGGAATCGGCTGAGAAAAAGCCAATTTCTTCAGATGTTGACATTCAAGAGGACGCTGAGCCAGAGCAAGAGGAACAGTTAAGTCCTGGAGCAGATGAAACAATGATAACTCGAGAAGATGGGTTTCTTGGGGTAAAATTTGCGCCAGATGAATGTGAAACTCCAAAATCCACACTACGGGATAGAAATTTTGAAGAAAAATGTTTCCCAGGTAAACTTAACTATTTAAATTAATAAAATATTAGTATACAACTAATTTCAATTTTAATTAGGTATAATTACTGCTATATGAAGTTAGTGGGTCAAAATTATACAAAAATATTTTTATCTATCCTACTTTTCATTAATCCTTTAGGAACGTACATTGGAAAAGCTCGCAAAGCTTCGAATAAATTATCATTTGGGGAAATTGCAAAGTCAGAAGTTCGGAGATACGACACTAGAGCTTGTAAGCCAGTTCAAGTGCTTTTAAAGTATAAACTGGTGCAGATTCATCAAATTAATTCTGCAATATCCACCAGTTTAAGAAAAAAGAAGCACGGAAAGGTTTCTGCAAAAGATATGATCAATAAACAATTTGTGGATAATTTAATTCAACATGATGATGGATTTAAGATGTTAAAAGGCGTTCGATGTGCACCAGCTTTCTGGCAAGCACAAATGAAGAAGTTATTTGCAATGATTAGACAGTTTGGATTGCCAACCATGTTCCTGACTTTAAGTGCTGGTAAGCAATGACAAAAATTGATTCGTCATAATGTTTTGGATCTTTTTTGTAAATCTCAATGTAAAATCTCAAAATTTTACAATTTATGCGTGTTTTCTTTGAATTTGCAGCCGATACCAAATGGCCGGTCCTCATACGAGAATTAGTAAAAATACAACAACACAAAGACATCACACTGACTGAGGCTGATGATTTACCTTGGATTGAGAAAGCCAAACTAATAAAAGAAAATCCAGTTTTTTGTGCTAGGTAATCCCAAATCTGTAATACAAAAGTTCAGCTAAAATCGAAAGCTTAGCCAAAATAGAAAGTTTAGCCGAAATAGAAAGTTTAGCCAAAGTAAAAGGTTGAGCCAAAATAGAAAGTTTAGCCAAAATAAAAAGCTTAGCCAAAATAGAAAGCCTTGCCGAAAAAGAAAGCTTAGCCAAAATAGAAAGCCTAGCCGAAAAAGAAACTTTAGCCGAAATAGAAAGTTTAGCCAAAATAGAAATATTAGCCAAAACAGAAAGTTCAGCTAAAATAGAAAGTTCAGCTAAAATAGAAAGTTCAGCTAAAATAGACAGTTCAACTTAAAAAGAAATTTTAGCTAAAAAAGAAAGTTCAGCTAAAATAGAAAGTTCAGCTAAAATAGACAGTTCAGCTAAAAAAGAAAGTTCAGCTAAAATAGAAAGTGGATTCTGACTTGAAAGTAGGCTCAAATTTAGTAAAGTTAAATTCGGTAGGATCACCATGAATAAATTTGATCTTAAATTTGACCTCTTATGCTTTCCTATATCAGGTACTTTGACTATCGCTTTCGCTAATGCAAGAGCCACATTTTGAAGTCGCCTTTCCTTTTTGCAAATCATCCAATTATTGACTCGTATTACCGAATAGAATTTCAACATAGGTGATCAATCGTCCTTTTTGTTTTCAGTAACTGAAATAATATGGTAATGTCTTTGAATCTGAAAGTTTTTTAAATGAATTTTAATGTTTTTTGTTCATTAGGGGAAGTGCGCATGTGCATGGCGTTTTGTGGTTAAAAGATGCTCCTAGATTCAATAAGGATGATGAAACAACCTATCAACAATGTTGTGACTTCATAGATAAATTCATCACATGTGAAAATGACGAAATCCTAGCTCAATTTCAAAGGCATAAGCACAGCCATTCTTGCCGGAGATTTACCAAAAATGGTACCCAAATATGCAGGTTTGGTGTTCCGTTTATGCCAATGAGGAAAACAATTATCATCATACCCCTAAAAAGTGACATAATAAACTATGAAAAAACTCGTGCAGAAGGTTGTGATAGATTTAAAAAGATAAAAAGGAAACTTATGACACTAAAAACACAAGAAGAACGCCAAATGAGCTTTGATGAATTTTTAAAATTAATTAAAATAACCGAAAACGATTATTATAATTTTATCAGTTGCAGCCTTAGGAAGCCCACAGTTTTTTTGAAAAGGGAAGTAAATGCCATCAGAATTTCTTCATATAATAAAAATTTAGCAAAGGCTTGGCATGCCAATTTAGATCTTCAGTTTATTCTTGACGGCTACGGTTGTGTTAGAAATATTGTAAGTTATATAAATAAATCCTCCAGAGCTGTATCAGAACTCCTTAGATCAGCAGCTGATGCAATTCGAAATGGAAATATGGAAATCAGGAAGAAGATGTGGAAAATAGGAAATTGTCTTTTGAATGCAGTTGAAGTATCGGCTCAGGAAAGTGCTTATGGTTGTCTTGGAATGCCTATGAGCATTTGCAGCAGACAGGAAATGTACATACCAACAGCTCCACCTAGTGAGAGGGTTTTCATGGTGAAATCAAAGAAGGATTTGGAAGAATGGGATGGAGAATCCAAGGACGTATGCCTTCCAGGGCTCTTAGAGCATTATGAAACCCGACCGGATGAAATCAAGGATCTTTGTTTGGCCGAATTCGCCTCGTGGTTCAAGTTTACCAGTAAGTTTTCCAAATCAAATTCAAAAGAGGAAAGTTATTCAGACTCTGCTGAAGAAAAGGATGAAGATGCAACAAAGAAGAAACGTGGCACAAATAGGACAGCAGTTTTGTCATATAAATTAAAAGATGGCTCTGGTGTAGTGATTAAAATGAAGAAAGCAAAAATAATTAGATTTCGTAGATACGGACAGGACGATCATAAAAACTACTTTACGGAGCAGCTTATGTTATATTTGCCGTACCAAAATGAAAATGAAGAAATATTGGGAAAAGATTATGAAGCTATTTATTTCAAAAATAAAAAAGTAATTGAATCAAATAGGCAAAAGTTTGAAATCCAAAAGGAAGAAGAGATACGTGATTTGTACGACCAAGCAGAAAAGGATGACATAAATGAGGATGATGAGCCAGAATTTAACATTTCTTCGGATTACAAATCGTTTTATGATAAGGACACAGACACAGAAGTATTTCAGGGTGGTGATGAGAAAGAAGTACCAAGAAATAAATTTAGTGTCCCATCATTGTGCTCTGATTCAGAATACTTTGAACGCGTGCGAAATTTAAATGAAAGACAAATGGTAACCTTTGAAATTATCTGTAATTATATTTAGTTATGTTTTTAATGAACAAAAATTAATTTCCATTCGTAAGCCTTCCATGCAGGTTAGTCAACCTTGTATTCTGTAACGTAGTCAAAAAGTTTTTATTTTGTATTTTTATTTCAGCTTATTTTTAGCCATGTGATGAACGCCCTAGACTTTGCCTCAGAACCGCTACGACTTTTTATATCAGGAGGAGCAGGTGACTTATTGCTTTACAATATTTTGAGATCAGGTTTTTGTATGAGCGTTTGAAAAATATTAAAGATTGTTCACTTAAAAAAATACTTCTACACTTTAAATAATCGTAACTTCTTTTCATTGTTATTTATTTTTAAAATGTTAGGTGTTGGAAAATCCACTCTCATTAAAACCATTGTACAAGCAATATATCACCACAGCATGAAAAAACCGGGAGCCTGTCATGGTACTCCACTGAAGATCAAAGTTATTCTTTGCGCCCCAACTGGAAAAGCTAGTTTTTTAATTAGTAAGATGAATTTAAAGTCTATTTGAAATGAAAATCATAAACAAATAATATTCGTGGCAAGAACAACAAATGATCAAATTATTTAATAAATAAATTTTGGTGCCAACAAATTTTGGTGGAATCAATAGATTTTTCCAAATTAAACTTCCTCGGTAAAAAATCTTTGAAAAGGACTTTTGTTTTGTTTGTGCTTAATTGGTAATTTAAGGAGGTACCACAGTGCACCATGCTTTCAATCTTCCGTGGAATCAGAAGTCGGAATTGACGCCACTTGATGATAACAGGTGCAATACATTTCAAGTTGAGCTGGAGGAGGCTGATACCGTCATTGTGGATGAAATTTCAATGAAAACTTCAAATATGCTAAAACAAATGAACGAAAGGCTGCAACAGATTAAAAAAGACAAACGAATTTTCGGTGGTCTAAATATGATCTTCCTTGGCGGTAAAATTTCAGATGTTTTGTTTTTGTCTCAATAAGTATGTTTAACAGTGTTATATTGTCATCTTATTACATGTACCCTAGATGACCAGTTTGCAGATTACAGATTAAACCTGTAATCTTTAGTCGATTACCTTTTTTAAAATAAGCAAAGTAATCTGTAACCCGACTGAAATTCTGGATGTAATCTAGTAAATATTAGTTTTGTAGAAAATTCAAAAATACTTTCCTACTATTGTCAAAGATAAACAATTTTTTCATGAGCAAAATTTACACTTTTTATGCAGTATAAAAAGGGGAGTAATCCCTGTATTCTAGATTACAGATTACTTTAAAAAATTTCACAACAGAAACCGATTACAGATTACAAGTAAAAAATCCAGGTTACGGATTATAAGTAAAAAAAATCTAGATTTCAGATAGCAAGTAAAAGATCTAGATAAATTACAAGTACTTGCTAAAGGTGTAAATTTGTATGTTGTCATTTTAAAAAAATTTATAGATTTTCATCAGTTAGCACCAGTTGGAGGCCGTTATGTATTTGAAATTAACCCAAAAGATGATATGGAAATTTGTGCTGGACCCGTCTTATGGCTTAGTTTTGAGTTTTATGAGCTCTTAGAAATTATGAGACAGAAAGATGACAAAGAGTATGCCGGAACCCTTTCACGTTTAGCGGTCGGTCAGTTGACAGATTCAGATGTAAAAATGTTTGAGGAGAGGTCCAAACTTACACCACCATCTGAAATTATACATTTAATGGGGAGTAATTATGATGTTGATCGCCACAATGATAGCTACCTTGAGCATTTGGAAATGGAAGGAGTAGAAAGTGAGATTCGAGATTTAGTCGAAGGCCGTAGCTCCATTTACTACAAGCAGCAAGCTCTCGTCGATGTCAAACACCGAAACGCACAAAACACAATGCAACTTAGAAGCAAACTACTATTGAAAGTTTCAGCACTTTACATGATTGCGCTCAACGTGGACGTTGAAGGTAATTGAACACACTGTTTATAAGATTTTAAATGTTGAGTGAAAATGCCTAAAAGTATGAAGTATCACTCAGACTTTGCTTTAAAAATCACAGATGGTGTTGCAAATGGCACGACAGGAAAGCTCATTAAGATTGAGTATAAAACCGTCAACCAGTTCTTGGTACCATTCAAATTATGGTTGGACTTTGGATCAGATGTTGGTAGAAGAGCTCGGGAAAGGTACGGGAAATTAAATGAGAGTAATCAGCTAACTCCTGTTTTTGTGACAAGACGAGAGATACTTAATTGGCCTGCTAGGGGGGTCCGTATTTACCGTGAGCAGTTCCCTCTTACTTCTGCGCAGGCAATTAGTTATTGGAAAAGGTTGAAAAATATATATATTCGTAGTTCAAAGATTTTTCTCAAAAATTTTCAGAACCAAAGAGTTTTATTAATTTAAAGTTTCGAAATTCAGAAACACTAATATTAGGCTTATGGAAAACTAAATAAATTTTCCAAATTCAGAAATACTACTATTAGGCTAATTGAAAACTAAACAAATTTTGAAATCAATACAAAAGTAATATTATTTTTATTTGTTTTTGTGAGTAGTCAGGGAGGTACCTACAATCCAGTAGTGGTAAAACTTAATATCAGATACCGACCACAAAAATATCACAAGAAAGGAAAACTTGAAGATGGAGACCTCTCAGAAAATTCGATTTCTAGCGGAGAAAAAAGAATTGGCTTAAGGGAGCTGTACGTTGGTTGTTCCAGGGTGGTCAACAGTTCAGGACTTTATTTCATTGGAAAATTCCAAAATCCAAACCCCCCTGGTTCAAATGACAAAGTTGAAATCGAGCTCCATAGACTTAGGACATTTTGTCAAGTAAAATTTGGTTTTGGTTCTGTACTGGAATCTGATGAAGTTTTGTTGTTTCAAAATGTGCAATCCCTTGTTAAACATCATGATGACATCAAAAATAATCACCTTGTCAGAAAAGGTAAAAATTGAATCTAATTGACTTTGCATTGTATTTTAATTTAATTGCCATATGATGCAAAACAAACTCTAAAATTCTTAAATTTAATGTTGACAGCCCACATTTTAATGTTTGTTGAGACCAAAACACATTCTTCTTCTGTTATCAACATTCCCGGCTACACTGTTGTTTACAGAAGAGATTGTGATGGTTCACGTCGGCAATCCATTGGAAGTGTGTTGTATGCTAGATGTCCCACGGATGTGAAAAATGTAGCTGAAGTATTTAATCAAGAAGGATCAAATCATTTTGAAATCTGTAGTTTTAGATATCATGAGTTTGTTGTTGTTTTTGGATACAAATCACCAAACATGTCCAGTTCACTACTGATATAAGTGAGGGGAAAATCCGTTTTCAAGGATTTCTAGAAAACCCGGGTATGTTATAGCATGCTATGAAACTGAAAATAGCCCGGGTATCCTTGAATCATGCGGGAAATATGAAAATGACATGAAAAAACGATTTTGGGATTTTTGAGCCGGCTTCGGCATGCTCAATGTATAGTATACTTTGTATAATGTGAATACTGAATATTGAATATAGATTGTAGATTCTGTGTACAAAGAAAAATACAATTTCTTTATACAAAGAAAATACAAATATTATACAACATGAGTATTTGCTTTTAGTTTTTACTCTGTACTTTCGGCAAGTCATCATTTTCCTGTTCAATCATAAAACTCATTGGTCACACAGGTTTCATGTTTCCGTCTGCCTCAGTACAGACTTTTGCTTACGCTTGCATATTCATCTATGTATTTGTCTCTCTTTCTTCCTCTCTTAACTCACACTCGACACGTTTTGAATGATAAGATGGAATAAGAGAATTGACTATTCTATGAATCTTAGGTAATACGTAGACTAATAAAATTTAATGTATATTTTGTCCAATTACTGGTCTGTAAATTCAAATGATCGATATTATTTTGCGATGCTAATTTTATTTCCAGTCTGTGTCTACAGTCTACAAGTCTCTTCCTATTTCCTTTCTCCGCTCCTAGTAAAACAGTGCTTATCCTTCTGTATTTTTAGATTTTATACTTTAAGGAAGGTATATATGAGAGTTGAATAAAGTTGAGAATTGAAAAAACGGAAAATATGAAAGTTTCCCGTAATTTTGTTAGTGCTGTGTATTTTTGAGATTTCAAATCATTATGCTCTATCAGAAAATTTGTGTGATCTTTGTGTAAAAGATGGAAAAGTATTCTATTTCAATCGAAATTATGAATACTTTTGTGTATCTAATCTGGAATTCAAAACAGTTCGATTCATCACATCTCATTCTACGTTAGGGCAATGCAAAAGAGCAACAGCAATCATAACTCGGCGTGGTACGTATTTTTTCAAAAAAGTATATTTTTATACTAAAAATGATATAACTGAAATTCATGTTGTAATTTAAATTATAAGTAAATAAATTGTAAAATCTAGGAAAGAAAACAAAGGATACTCATGAGTACTTAATACCTACAACAACAACAACACCGAGATCAACAACAAAACCTAAATTTTTTATGAAGAAGCTGGTTCACAATGTCCAAAATAACATTTCTCTTTTTTCGTTTGTTTTTTCCTCAACTACTCGGAAACCAGAAACAAAATTAACGACTCCACACTCAACTACTAGTACTACTTCCACTACATCAAAGCCAACAGCAAAAATAACAACAGCTCCAATTATCCGTCACACTTCAACAACCTTGAAAGTAGAATCAAAAAAGACAATCACAGTCCCGATTATTCGATTCATTTCAACTACATCCGAAAATGAGAGTGAACTTTATTCAACTGAAAAAAATTCATTGAAAACCACATCCATCCCTCGTTTACCTGTGAAAATAAAAAGTGATTCGGACTTTGAAACAATTGAAAAGACTCTCACTTTTCGGACTAATGAAAATTCCACAGCAAAAACTCTACCTGAGAAAAAGACTGTATTCACGTCAAGATTATTTTCAATGTTGATGACTAACTCTACAGAATTTTATGAAAAAGCAAACAAGTCCATCTGCAGGAGCTTTTACTACGCTACAATTTCCATCAAGGAGGATGAAAAGTATAGTTTCCTCACCTCTTGGCTCTGGTTGAGTCCTCATATTGTGACCAAGTATGACTGTCAATTTGAAAAAATGAACAAAGTTGAAAGCCGGAAATTTGCAGGTACATTTACAAAGAAATTTATCCTATGTTCATTCAAAGATAATAATATGCAGATGATAAATGTGTGAATACATCTATGATTTTATAGAACTAGATGAAGATGAGATGCATACTCGGGTATCAAAGGAATTATGCAAGGTAAAATAAAAATTTATGTAGACCAAAGTAGAAAACAAAACTAATAATAATAAATGCTCAATTTCTTTTTTATCCTTTTTTCATCTATAGAGCTACAAGTATGGATCTATTCTTCTGGAATCAGATCAACAACGGTATAACTACATAAGAATCTGGCTTTTCTTTCATCCATCTCACAGCAAAATGTTTCCATGTAAATACTTGGAAAATAAAGAATCTCAACTAGTGAATTTGTATTTATAATTATACACACAAAAACAAAAACTTTATTCAATATTCTAACTACTATTTTTTTTTGAATTTTTTTAAATGACGAAAAACACAAATATTTACATTTTTACAAGTCACAAAATCAGTTCACTTTCATATTCAGTCCATCGGAAGTTACATAAAAATAGAAGTAGGAACACATTAATTTCTGTCATTTTAAAATTTATTAATTGCTGAGTAGTATTATTTTGCATTTCAATATTCTTCTTTCACTATTTACCAAACACTTCAATGAAGACACAAAGTCACAAATAAAATTTGAAGATGTAGAACAAACTATAAGAAATTATATTTAAAAGTACAGGTGACAATTCACATTCTTCTTTTTTTGATTTTGTATTGAAATGTTTTTTCGTACGTACAAGCTGATGAACATACATACATACAAACACAAACGTAATGCAATTATGTTTTTAATTTTATAATATATTATTATAAAAATATAAAATATATCCTTATATATTTGTAGAAAACTACAGACCAAAACTATTGATATTAGACCTTCTGTTCATTTTTTCTTGAAGCTAAAAAATCTGAAGAATTCAATACATAAGTAATTTTACGATTTACTCATTTTCGCAAAATAGATACAAAGTAAATAAATACAGTAGTTTTAGTTTTAGGATATTCTCACTCTTAAAAATAATAACACACAATTATAAAGTAAAAAAAACACACACATAAATATAGATATATTTATCTCTCACACTAAACACAAAATAGATAAAGCAGGTTTTTAGATTTTTAGGATATTTTCACTTTGAAATAATAAAATTACGAAACACATATATAAATGTACATGTACTCAGTTTTTCATAAAGTACACAAAAATAACAATAACTTTTTAGATGTAGAATATTTTACTTTGAAATAACACTATCATTAAACGTTTTAAAACTGAGCACATACATATAGATACATATATATATCTTACACTAATATACACAAAATAAAAGTAGATACATTTCTTATTTAATTTTTTTAAATAAATAAAAACCCTAAAGTACATACAATAATCTAAGATGATACAAAATTATGTTAGGTATAAAATTTTTTTGAAATTTTTCTGTTTCTAAAAACACTAAATTATTACAATAATAGACTACACACACCTGTACAAAATAAAACAGCAATGAGCCTCTCTGACTAATGCTAAAAACCTGTTGTAATGAGATACTTAATTTTTTTCTAATCTTCTAATGATAATAATATTAACAAAATAATTAAGTAACATGCATAATTACACTAGTTAAATACACAAAAACAGATGAGCAATCCTACATACCTCTAAATACTACACAAGATAAAAGTAGATATTTTAATTTTTAAATAAAAATGCTAAAGTGTAAACAACTACCTAAATTATACAAAAAAATTGATACATATAAAACTCTCTTTTTTCTTCTTTTCTATCCCTTTTCAATTACACATACCTACAATAAAAAATGTTCCATACACTACTATACAAAATGTACAAAGGTTAATCTCTTTGACTTATGTTAAAATAAACTGCAATGAGATATTTTTTTCCAAGCTTCTTATTATGATTAAACTATCCAAATAATAAAGTGACATGCATAACTACACTAGTAAAATAACCAAAAATATGTAGAATAATCGTACTTTTTCCCTAATAAATAGAACGAGGTAAAAATACAACTATTCATAAAGCAAAAATTATATACTAAACGTAAAAATAGTGTACAATAAAAAACAAAAGTAACCTGTATAATTATTTACAGTCTTGATGAGACGTGTGATTATTACATTTTATATATTATATTCACCTTTCATAAATATTTGGCACAATTTTAGTATAAATATTTCACACGATTTAAAAGTTGAAATGAATTTGGCTTCATCTTTGAATTTTCTTGTTGCGCAGCGTGTAGACTCTCGTTCGAGGCGGAACTTTTGCCCATATTTTTGACCCAGGTTCTCGTTGAACTCTATCCAGAGGTAGAAGAGATCTGTTGTCGTATTTGCATTTAAGAATGGAAACCTTCATTGCCTCTTGAAGAAGAGACATTAACTTTTTGCACTCCATTTCTCTGATGCTCATCTCAACGTCGTCTCCAGTCAATTTATGAAGAACGAGTTTAACTTGTTGTGCACTGCTTTCAAGATCATCAGCCAATTTCTTATTCTCACCTTCTAACTTCTCTTTCACATTTCTCAAAGTTGAAAGTTCTGCTAGTAATTTACTGAAACCGTCTCTGAAATTTTCTAAATCCGTTTTTTCACTAGATGAGTTCCATAATTTCATCAGTTCACTTGTTTCTACTGGAGTCAAAAGCTGTGAGATGTCAGAACATCTAGAGAGAGCTGGAGAAATAGATCGTTCAGTTTGTGTTGCTGTATTTTTATATGAAGCTTTCACTCTAATCTTTGCTGGCTGAACTATTGAACTTGATTTTTCAGAAGTTACATTTACTGCTTCTTCAAAAGGTTCGGACAAATTTGTAGTTGGTGATGAGGAACTTGAATCTGGATTTAATATATTGGTTGTCGTAATGGATAATTCTGAAGCAGGATTTGAAGTCAAAGTTGTGGGACTGAATGTTGATCGCTCAATGCTTGAAGTACATGTAGATTCAACTGTCTTAGAAGCTTTTGAAAGTAGTTCTTGAGTGGAATCTGAAGGCGGAACATCAATAACTGGAGAAGTTGAAACAGGTAAAGTTGAATTAGTATTTGGCGAATGTACATGTAAAAATGTACCTCTTGAATTATTTTCATTACAGGGAAGAGGAAAAACACTTGTATTGTAACTCTCTGGAGGTTGATAGAATGTAGGTACTGAATTTACTGGAGCTGGAGGAGGAGTAAGAAAACAGTGTTGAGGAAATGTTGATGCAAATGGTGGAAGATTATTGTGCTGAAATATTGGTGAGTCTGGAGGTGAAATTGGACTGTAGACATGCTGCATTCGGGGGTAAAAAGTAAATGCTGGTGGAGGGGGAAATTAAATCGGAGGAGATAGAGGTAAGAATTCTACAGGAGGTAGAAACGGTGGTGGAGGTGGAAAATTATAGCCTTGATTTTGCTGCCACATTTTAATTATTGTTTAATAAATGAAGATAACATTTTCACAAATTCTTCGATTTCAAACATACGTATTGAGAGCCGTGGACCAAACCACTTTAATTCACCATCTTCACCTTTGTTGAATCCTGAGATTGTAGGTCTTAGTACAATAATATTATAATAGCCAGATTTTTTTTCTGCTCGAATCTTCAAACCACTCAAAGTTTCCAGCACACTTTTACACTCCCAAAATTTAGAATTTTTTTCAAGTAAATCCCCATTCACACACTGAAGAGATGGAATAAGCTCAAGTTGACTTGTGTATTTTATTTCATTAAAAAGTTTCTTGATAAAAGATACTATTTCTGGGATTTCAGATACTGGAAAAAATATTTTAGAATCTCTAAATAATGCTGAATTGTAATGTTTTGAAATATGTAAAGTTTCTTCACCAGAAAAAGAAGTTGATCTAAATTTATAAGACTGAAAGGCAATCACACACGATTGCGTGTAAAAGTCTGGATGTCTCGGATTAGATGTTTCCTCGCTCATTTTAAAAGTGGTTGTGAGTGAGCAGGAGCTCTGAGCTCAACTTTTATTTTAGTGCGTAAGGATGAGGTAGCGTAGCTATATTCAATTAGATACGGTCTGCTTAAATTTTCTGTAATTGTAATTTGATTATGAGTATTCTTTTATTAAAGATACCCTAAAATATTTTTAATGTAATTTTATATTTATTTACATGTACACATAATAACAATACATATAAAGGGATTTCCTTACTTTACATAACGGTCATACTTTAGAAAATAAATTAATTGATGTTTAATATTAAAAGCATCAAAATGCTACTTTAAAATGTGAAAAAAACAGTGCAAGTTTAGTTATTAAAAGGACCCTATGTTAACAAGAGAACCGTGCTACCTTTCTTGCCTTTTAAAAATCAACAAGTAAATGTTCTTCGTTTTTCGTCTGACACATGTTGAACAGAGACAGAGATTTTGTACTGTTATTCCTGGGTGCGTCTCATATTACCTTGACTCATTTTGTTTACACTTTACACATTAAAAGTTTTCAACTTGTCCTCTCTCCACATATATTTTCTCCAGTTTACACTTGTCCAAAGTTTCACATGTGAAATTTGAAACACATTAATTTCTTTTTTATTTTAGACTGATTCTCTCTTTCTCTACTGTATTCATTTTTTAAATGTTTTGTAAAATAAGATAAAATTTAATGTACAAATGTTCATCATCTGGTACCATTTTTCATGTATAAAATTTAAACAACATCTGTACATAGTCTCGTCTCTCTTATGCATACTTTTTTCTACTTGTAAATACAAACATGTTGTACCTTTATCCACTTTTCTTACCCTGCTGGATTGTTTCAAAGTCTAAAGTCAAACGTAAATGATTTAATGTCTCTCTCTCACAGCTGTTATATGTATTATGTTTTGTAAAATAATATGAATAATTATCTAAACATATGACATATCTCACATGTTACTTCTGAATAATTTATAATGTCTACATTTGAATAAAATACAAAACATCTTGTAATACATATGTATTATCTATTAATCTCCATTTTAAAGTAAAACACATGTATAACTTGACATCTGTTATATTTCATAATTTCTTAAGTTAATATTTTCATCTGTTTTTCGAGAACAAAAAATCTTTTCTGTCATATTTTGTTGTGAGCGTGAGAATCAATTTTTGTCCATTTTCTCATCTAAAATCCTTGTTATAGCCTATAAACAGAACCAGCTGCAGATGTTAATAGTCATGTTATATTTTCATTGTCATGAGGAGAAAATTAATTACTGCTACTGGTTATTGTAATGAAACACTTTCCATTCAAACCTTTAAAATCCAAAATATGTAGGTAGAACTTGTGAATGCGAGAAAATAATGCATTTGTTAATTATTTTCTCTCGAACACATTTTAAATACACTCATTACTTGTACAAATTCAATACAACTAATGGAAAAAACAATCCATTTACCCTAGTATTTCATAATCCTAAGATTTACTTTTTGCTACTTTTACAAACTGAATAAAATTAGTAGCAACTTTTATAACGTACATTGTACATATATTTTCATGTAAAATTTAAACAAGTAGAATTAGAAATACATAATAAATAAGGTAGTTATGAGATCAGTCAATGAAATCCTCTAATATGTTTTTCTGATTATAGTTTATTGGTGTATTTAATTCAGTGTCAAATACAATTCGTATTTGATTCTGCACAAACATTATCATAAAACTGGTGCACGATTTTGTATAAATTTAATGGAATTACAAGTATTTGCTATAGGATTATAATTTTTTCTCATTTATAATTTTTATGGAACAATGATACTACATTTCCCGTATATATATCATTCATGCCATGATTTTTTCCAGTTTCCAGTTCATTTTCATTTACAATGTGTACGTATTAAGTTTTTTGGACTTGTATTAAATTTGTAAAGGTGATTTTATAACACCTTTCATACTCTTTATAATGCAATGACAAGTGACGACTGACGAGTGACAAGCAAAAAGAATAGGAAGAGAGTGTAGTGTAGAGTGAAGAGTAAAGAATGAAGAGAAAGAAAAGTAAAGAGCGAAGAGAAAAAGTATATAGATATCTTTTAGTCTCTCAAAACTCAAAACGTGTATACATTATACATCTTATATGAAATGCTCTGAATAAGTGTACATAGTTACACATTACACATGAATAGTAGCAAGATTATATAGAAAAATCTGTGTAATAGCTGGAACTTACTGACATAAAAATAACACACGTAATACATTATACTCAAGTCAGTACAAGTATATAGTACATTGTGAGTGTAGAGATACATCTTCATATGAGGTAGTTCACGAAACGACAGAAGTTAAAGAAAAACCAATTATGTACGAGGAATGACCTAATGTGATGTAATTCAAAAAAAATTCATAGTTAAACTATGAACATGGTAGCATTGTTTTTAAATATTACATATTTTGAGGTATACATTATTCATTCTTCACAGTTAGAAAACTATGAAGTACATAGGAAAAAGTCTTCAGTTCTCATTTCATTTCGTAAGAGTATACATCTCTTCCCAATAGTTTACTTTTGAGATTTACTAGTTTTCTAATTTGTGGTTCACATTGAAGTGTGAGTATAGCCACTAGAAAATAGAAAGTAGAATAAAAATCTATTTTATTTTTTAAAGGATAGACTATTTTTAAAATTTATGTTTCCTTCATTTAATCCGTATTTTTAAATTCCCTTAAAATAATTTCTGTTTAAAATTTATTTAAACTATAAACTATGATTAACTAAAAATTAAAAAATAGTTTAATAGTTTTATAGTTTAGTTTAATATTTGTGAAAAATATAACATTTGATTACAAAATAACAATCAATAAGAACAATAAAATGTCAAGAGGTAATCACAATGAAAATTTATCAAGAACTAACATAAAGTGTGATCTTTTGACTTGTGAAAAAACGTTTCGGTCTCCAAAGGCTAAAAAAATACATGTATTAAGTGTACATAACTGTGAACACTGTGGTTGTGACTTTGAGAACGTAAAATCTCATATTGAATCTGGATGTCCTAATATGGGAGAAAGAAAAGGACATTTCGGTCCGAAAAAAGATGATCTAACTTTGGATTTTTTCCAACAGACCAAAACATGTCATAGGTCAACACTGTGTACATACAGAAGTGAAAAAGTTACGAAACCAGAAACGCCTGAAGAACTGTATAACATAATACGTGAACCACTAACTCTTCTAATAACTGAAAATTTGGCAGTGTACAAAGGTCTTTATTTTAATTTAAAGTGCTTAGTTCGATTGAAAAACATAAAAAATGTTCTTGACGCTAGAGACGATTACATTGCAACGAATAATTTAAAAATATTAAACAATGATGAAATAAAAGGAGCTGTAAATGAAACGTTTTTTGAATTTTCAAAACGACTGTCTCAGTTCAATAAATTCGGTAGTGGATTTTACTTTGATCGAGCTATCTTTCTGGATGTTAATATTGGACAATATAAAGGTCTTTCTGGATGCGGCAAAGCAAAAATTCCAGAAGGTCTAAAAGGACGACATGGACTATTGAACGTAAACTCACCGCCTCCTCATTGTTTTTTATACCATGTTGCAGCCGTTTTGCATCACGAACAGGTGAATAAAAAGGAAAAATGCAACAGGTATGTTTATCTACCTTTTGTTCAAGCTTTTAAAGTTGAGAATTTACATTTCCCACTAACTTTGGATCAAATTCCAATATTTGAGGAGCAAAATGATATATCGATCGGTGTTTTCGGTTACGAAGAAGACATAATATTTCCATTGAAAGTTTGTACAGAAAAAAGAAGTCGACATGCAGATTTACTTTTGATTGAATACAATGATGAATTTCATTATATTGCTATCACTTCCACATCCCTTTTTCTTGGATATAAAAATACAACTAAAAAATTCTACTGTAAGCATTGCCTCAGAAGATGGCGCTCTAAGCTTGCATTTGAAAATCATGTAAAAAATTGTAAAGCGGTTAATCCTCAAACTATAAAATTTCCTCAAGAAACACATTATACGTTCAATAAATTAGCAGCTACAGTATCTTCTAATACTGTGGCCTTTTTTGATTTTGAAACCTTTGCAAGGCCATTTAATGAATCAGACTGGTTAAAGAAAAAAATGGAAAATAAAGATGATAGAGAAGAAGTACTAGAAGAAGTAGGGTTTAAATCTCTAGAAAAAATGATTGATGATGAGGTTGAAAAAAATTTTGGTCAGTCATCAGATAAAAAAGGAAGTGATGTAGAAGATGATAGTGAAGAAGAAGAGGAAAGTCCTGAAAAAGCTGCAAAAAGTGATGAACCTCAAACCACGTTTGAGTCCGTTCATGAAGCCGCTAGCTATGGTTTGGCGCTCGTGAATTCACAAGGACTTCAGTCATACGAATTTTATTCAGGACCTAAGGTTGTTGACCATTTTTTGCGAAGAATTTCCAAGATGGCAGACGAAGTTATAGAAAAACAAAAGGCCACAAATTTTCCGATTCAGATGACGGATGAAGAAAAAATACTACATGATAATTCTACAAGCTGTAAAATTTGCAAGTATAAATACGATGATTTAAATTGGAAAACTGCGCATCATGACCATCAACTTGATCCGAATTTATTGCCAGATGGAGTTCCAAAGTCTAATTTTCTCAATTCAGTTTGTAATAAGTGTAATCTAGGAGCAAAACAAACACATGTTCTTAGTTTAGTAGCTCATAATACAAGTAAATTTGATAGTAAACTAATAATCCACGGTCTTGAACAAGGTATTTTTAAAAATATAAAAGTAATTCCAAGAAATGGCTCCAACTTTTTAGGCCTAATCTTGGACAATAAAATAAAAATTCAGGATTCATGCCAGTTTATGAATTGTAGCTTAAATGAACTCATAAAAAATTTGCGGGACGGTGAGGATGATCCAGAAATTTTGGGTAATACTTTCCCCCTTTTAAAACAATATTTAGGGGGAACAGAACATTTACCACTTCTGTGCTCCAAGCTTCCATATTGCTACGACTTTTTAAAAGATCCTTCAGTGTTTGAAGAAAATGTACAACTTCCGCCTATCACTGAGTTTGATAATAAACTGAAGAATGAGAAATGTTCCCGAAAGATGTACAAAAAAGCTGAAAAAGTATTTAATGATTTAAAATGTAAAAACTTTCTAGATTTTACTAAATATTACATGCTGTGTGACGTTTTACTTCTTGCAGAAGTATTCCAAAAATACAGAAAAACAATTCATGAGCAGTATGGATTATAACCTCTGGCGTTCTGGTCCTCGCCAAGTATGGCCTTTCAGGCCGCAATGTTAGTAAATGAATATCCACTTCAATATTTACAATCCATGGACCAAGTTGACTTCATTTCCCGTGGAATCCGGGGCGGAAATGCGATGGTAGTTGAACGAAGAGTAGATGTAAACAATCCCGACCTTCCGGGTTATGACTCCTCCCACAGCTCCTCCTACTTACTTTACGCAGATTTAAATTCCCTTTATCCGAGGCTCATGACCCGCCATCTACCGGTGGACGGTCAAACTTGGTTAACAAAAGAAGAAATTCAAATGATTGAAGCAAATCCATTGGAATATTTGAAGAATGCAGATTTTGATGCAGAAGAAGCTGTCCTTTTAGAATGTGACCTCGAAATCCCACAGTTTCTTCATGATTTGACAGATGATCTGCCGTTTTGTCCACAGAAGATGTTTGTGACAAAGGAAATGCTAAGTCCGTATCAAAAACTTATAGCTCGCAAGAATCAATTTGATTTAGATTGTGGATTTAAACAAGAACGACTTTTACTAACTTTATACAATAAAAATAACTATGTTCTCCATTCTACCGCATTAAAATACTACTTAGATCAGGGAATCATCCTCAAAAAAATTCACAAAGGACTCAAATTTAACCAGAAACCTTTTTTAAAGAAATTTATCGATTTCAACATTCAGAAAAGGACGCAGGCAATAACTAGATTCGATAAAGCCCTGTATAAGGGCCTGTCAAATACCGTATTTGGAAAGTTACTGGAAAATAATTTGAAATTTGTCGATATTCACATCACACAAACACGCCATGATTGTTTAACTCTTCTTTCCCGTCCAACATTTAAAGAATTTGTAATCTTGAACGAAAATATAAGTGTAATAACGACCACAAAACCATCCATTACCTTTGATAGGTTCTTCCTAATCGGTCAATGCGTACTGGATTTATCGAAAATTGTCCTTTATCAAGCTTATTATCAAGGAATCAAAACAGAATTCAAGAAATCCCGCCTAATTTACTCTGATACAGATTCTGGGCTCTTTCTACTCGATTGCACACAAGAAGAATACTGGAGAGGCATGAAAAATTTATCGTGGCTCTTCGATTTCAGTAATTTATCGAAAAATCATATCCTTTTTAGCGAAGAGAACAAAGGCAAAGCTGGGAAATTTAAAATTGAGTTAGAACACATTTGTAGCGTCGCAGCGCCATCTAGCAAATGTTATTCAATGCTCCAGAATATTCCAGAACATTTAAAAGAGCCTCCCAAAAAATCAGAATCGGATGATGAGACTGATGAAGAAGAAGAGAAGGAATTAGGTGTTAAAAGATGTAAGGGAGTTCCCAGTGTATTTTTAAGAGATAAAAAGCATCAATACTATAAAAATATTATAGAGAATGAAGCTCCAGGATATGTAAAAGGGCGGTACATCAAATCAAGAGATCAGGAATTGTATACCGTTTCATTAAATAAACGTTGTTTTAACCCCTTGGAATTAAAAAGATTTTATCTAAATTGTTCTTCGACATTAGCATATGGAAACTATAAAATAAAACAACTAAAGAAACGTAAATGTGAAGATGAAGGACTAGCAGCTAAAAGGTTTAAATCATAGTCTTTCTGTCTTAACTACGTCAGTTTCTGACAAGACGTGAAGCAGAACGGTTTAAAAATGCATCGGAGCTATTTTATTTTTGTTTTTATAAGTGTTTTTAGTTTAGTTTTAGCTAATAATTATTCTGCATATGTGGAATCTAATTGTAAAAAGTGTTTAAGTTTAAATCTAGTATTTTATAAGAGCGTATATCCATTATCTCCAATAGATTATTTATGTAAGAAGGAGAAAGACTATTTACCACTCGGTTTTATAGTTGCGGATATTGTTCATCTTCCAGATGATTGTATAGGTGTACATACTCGTTCAATTCAAACTAGCCATAAAAGATATTTGAATAACTGGGTAGATTTTAAAAGTTTTGATCAAAACACAAAACCAAGAGAAGAACATTCTCCCTTTTATAGTTGTTTAGCATTTAGTATAGCTGTAATTTCATATTTTATATGTATATTTTTAAGAGAAGTTGTAAATAAAATTAAAAATAAAATCTTAGAGCTGTACCCTCAACATTGCTAAGAATATAAGATAAGTTTCAAGTGTAAATATTTTAGTTGTAAACTAACTGCTCGAGAAGAAACAATGACTGAAATCAGTATCGTATCTTCAAAATACAGTATCATCAACTCTGGAAGTGGATCATTTATTTCTAACATAGACTGTAATTGTTGTAGTACCGTACCATCAAAGTACAGTATCATAAACTCTGGAAGTGGGTCATTTTTTACTAACATTGACAGCAATTGTTGTATGACTGTACCGGCTGAAACAAGTCAAATTAAATCAGTTTTTGTTAACGGTGAAAAAATAAATATTGAACATCCAGTTACTGTAAATTCAGGTGTTCATCGTATTATAATTCAGAGTAAAAAATAACATAAGATAACTCATCATGTCTCAGTGGGAAAGGATTCAAATTAACTCGAATCACAAAAATAGAGAAGAAGAAACAGTTAATATCAGTTTTAAAAACGCAGGATCTGCAATAATTAATATAAACAGTAAAAATACCGGAACTCAAATTTGTGTAAAACATCAAAGTGAAAAAAATACATTTGTACATCCGACTTTTGATACAGCGGAGCAAAACGATAGTTATGGACGATCCAATCTCTCTTAAACTTATATTTCCGTTCACTCTCTCAGTAATTGGTCCAACTCAGAGTGGCAAATCCTCATTAGTAGTTCAAATTATTAAAGAGCGCGAAAAACTGATTGACAAGCCGATTGACACGATCATCTACATTTTTAAACAAACACAGCCTCTACTCGAACAACTTGCTAAAGAAGATAAAAAAATAATCTTTTTAGATAATATTGAAGAAGCGGAAAGTCATTTCTATGGTAACAGTTTACTAATACTAGATGACCAATTACTTGACGTATCCGGACAGTTCAATAATTTAGTGAAAGAGCTCTTTATTGTAAATTCACATCATAGAAATATTGCAACAATTATTCTTTTGCAAAATATGTTTGAAAAAAATCTACGCTTATTAGCAATAAATTCCATTTATTTGATCGTTTTAAAGTCACCGAGAGACATTGGATCGATTACCAATCTCGCCAAACAATTCTGTCCAAAAAATTCTGAATATCTAGTGCAAGCGTACAGAAGAGCTACCAATAAACCATATGGTTTCTTGTTTTTTGACTTTTCACAAAAGTTTCCAGATAAATACCGGGTCAGAAATTCAATCGGCTATTCAGAGGATTTAGAGTTTTATGTGGAACCGGAAATCACATGTAAATACATCAAGTAATGGAAGTAATAAAAGAAAATGCTCCATTTTTATCTCGACTGATACACGAAAAAACAGTTAAAGCAAAATCACTGATTAAAAAAGCAAGTGACAACGAAATAAAAATACTCATTGAACTAATTTTAAACTTTGAAAGTTTAGGGCAAAGTTCTTGTGAAAATAAAATAAAAAACAGAATAAAAACTTTACAGAAGAAAAAGTGGACTATAAAAATATCAAGAAATATTTTGATTAAAAATATTGACTTAGTGAAAGTGGTTATAAGTGTAGCTATAGTACATATAATTAATTCTGAAGCTTGTGAAGCATTATAAAATGCAATTGTATAAAGCTCTACCGATTTCGTTATATAATAAGTTGATGAAACTACAGGAGGACGAATCTGCGGATGTTGACTTGAGTACTATCATTTCTATGCTAAAACCTTATCAAAAAGCAAAAAGTGAAGCTATACTAACATTACTGACTAAAAGAAATCACTTCAGCTGGAATGGACGTGGAGAAATAATGTATAAGAATCAAACTGTAAAAAACAGTCAAATAGTAGATCTTGTATCATTTGCGACTAAAAACAATCCAGTAAAGCGAGATAAAATTACAGGCCTGGATGTGTTCTTAACAGCTATAAAGGAATACAATATACCAAGAGATTTGTTATCAGTTCAAGTAAACGACTATTTGAATAATAAGCCTATAACCAAATTTGAAAAACCTGTACATAAGTGGATAAAGTTCCATGAATAAAATTGAGTGGCAGCTGGATATTACATCATTAGTGTTCAGTACTTCGAGAAAGATGGAAGTTCATAGAAAGGACTTTTATGTCTACTTGGATAATAAGGACAACATAGTTCCGACATCTTCAAATAAAATCATAAATCATCTCTACTCAACACTGGAATTGCCGACGAATGCATACGCGGTGTCTTTGTGCGAAATTGAGTATACTCTTGCACCTTTAAAACAATTAGGAGATTTTCCAGGTGATGGAATTGTTAAGATAAGAGTGGAAGAACCAGTTACATCAAATTTTTATTCAATACCTAAACAGTCTGACGATGTAAAAGCTTGGATTTCAGATACTAACACAGCTTTAATAGAAGATGATGAGAAATTTACTTTCGAGCTTGAAAATACTGCTGAAGGAATGATTATAAATATTACCAATGAAGGTAATGCAACTATCGAGCTACCTACAGATCTATCTGATGCATTAGGATTTGACTATGCTTTATTTCCTAAAGGAGAGCATAAAGCCTCGAGAGTTACTTCGAATCAAAAATTTACAAATTTAGAAACCTCACCGTTTATTATTCGCTATATTACTGCGGAGCCAAAAATGTATACAATAGATCTTTTTAAAACGCCAGTAAAGCTGACTAATTTCCCACAAGTGATAGCTAAACTAAAATTGGAGCTTCAAACAGAAGAATTTCTGGAAGCAATGAAACTAACTGTAAATAATGTTGATAGAACATTTAAAATTGAGCCTGTCAGATCGTCTGATTCTTCAACAATTTCTACAACGACTAACAATGAGTATAGCTACACAATGCAATTATCAGAAAATTTCAATAAAATTTTAGGCCTTCCTGCAAATTATATCTTTAAAAATGAAACAAGACAATTCAAATTCCCTAATATGCATTACGATTATAACTATCTATATGTATATATGTACGGAATTCAGTCATCACTGACTGGAAATTCGATCGCTCCTATACTAAAAACATTCATCACATCTACTGTAGCTAATCGTTTTCAACATAAAGAATTTATTCAGGGAACATACATCCCACTGGAACAAAAAAGACTTGACACAATTCATCTCTATATATTGAATGAATTTGGAGATAATGTTTTAGTTACAGATGGATCGTTGAAGGCTAAACTACACTTTAAATGCGAAAAGTAACGTGCGGCAAGATGGGCTGTGTGCTATCCAAAATGAAAAAATCAAAACTTGTTCCCATAAATAGTAGCTTGAGTTCTATAAAGAAAACCCGAAAGCCAAGAAAAGTAAAACGAACAAAAAAAGTTGTGAAAAGAAAAGCTACAAAAAAAGGAAAACGGAAATCGAGAAAACAGAAATAAATATATATCAACTCTTTTACAAAACTAACTCAGTTGAAAGCAAATACTGCTAGCGTAAACATCTCAAAATGGAGCAATTTAAATTTCCACATTCGATCGGCGGAATGAGAAGTGAACTTGAAATGTTCTCAAATAGTCTAGTAGACGAATCTACTGAATCCTGTTTTTTCGAGCGTCTTTATTCGAAAGTAAAATTAAACGAACCTCACGGGCAGATCACATTCGACTACACAGCGAATACGAATCATTATCTTGACCTAGCAAACAGTTTTTTGTTTGTTAGTGGTAAAGTTTTAACGACGGCTGGTGTGGTAGTATCTGATACTGTTACAGTCGGTGTGAGTAATCTTTTTATGCATTCACTCTTCGAAACAGTTTCTTTATCATTGAACGGAACTACTGTAAGTGAGTGCCAAACGAATTATCCTTATATGGTCTATGAAAAGGTTTTGCTGGGTTCTTCCGAAGGAACAAAAAAATCAGAATTGACGTCTCAACTTTATTACAAGGACGACAAACTAGCAACATCAACTAATGAAGGCTACATATCTCGCAAAAATCTTGTGAAAGGAAGTGCGTACGTCGAAATGACTGGTAAATTATTATTAGATATTTTCCAAAGTCCGAAGTATATACCAAATAATGTCAACCTCAGCTTAAAACTTGTAAAGTCTAAACCAGAATTTCATTTTTGGCTGCCAAGTGAGGTCGGAGCAAGTGATCCTACCTACAAATTTGAATTCGATGAAGTTATTTTCTTTCTGAGAAAAGTAACGTTGAATCCTACAGTACAGAAACAGATTGAATCGGGATTTAAAAAGAACTCAAAAATGAATATTCCTATCAGAGAAACGCAAGTAAGGAACTTTACAGCTTCGTCTGGAAATTTCCATTTCCAGACAGATAACCTATATGAAGGTAGACTCCCAGAAAAAATAAGGTTTGGTTTCGTACCGGCCGTAAATTACATCGGATCGTGGGATACCAATCCCTTCGCCTACAAGGATTTCAAATTAGAAAGTTTGACCATCACAATAGAAGGAAATGATAATTTTTCGGAAACTATAACTACAAATTTTGATAAAAATAAATATTTACTGGGATATAATTCTTTACTGACATCGGTCAAATCTTCAGAAGATGGAAATTTTTTGAACAGAGAAGATTACAAACAGAATGCTCTATTTGCTTTCGAGTTACATTGTTCTGCGGGAGACGATGAGATTATTCCTCAAAAACCTGGAAAACTTACAGTTCTAGCAAAGTTTCGTGAAGCTCTACCATCGGCCGTAACAGTTGTGTGTACTGGCTCATTTGGTAACATGATCGAAATTGATCAAAATCGTCTTGTTAAAATGGTATTGTAAAATTTAGTATTAAGAGTGTAGATAGATTTAATTATACTAATAAAAGTATGAATAGTTTTAATTATGTTAGTAGAATATGAATAGTTTTAAGAATATTGTAAAAGTGTGAATAGTTTTAAGAATATTGTAAAAAGTGTGAATAGTTTTAAGAATATTGTAAAAAGTGTGAATAGTTTTAAGAATATTGTAAATAGTAGAATGATAAAAATATGTATTGTATGTAAATTATTTAACATGTATATGAATAGTTTATGCTGTAAATATATGCTTGTAAAAAATGAGAAAAAAATCAAAAAAATTGAAAAAATAAATGAAAAAGCTTCCAAAAAACGGAAAAACTTTATTGTTTCTGTGTAAATTATTCGTTCATATAAAACTGAAGTACATAATTGTAATATTTATTCATTATACAATATCAATTCCTCAGAATAGAAGCTCCCTTCTAAAACAGTGCCTTCTTCGTCTCGTAAAACATATGTAATAGGTTTTGTCATCTTTATTTCATGTATGTAGAAAATTTCGGGTAAAAAGTTAGCCTTGTACCCTTTTTCGAACATGGATTTCAATTTCGATGTTAATACTCGATCGTTTAATTTAAATCTCGGCTTATTGTCTTGTTGATCATAGTATTTTTGATATAGATTAGTCCAAACTTCATTCGAATTCTCCTTGTTGACCTGCCTCGGTTGAAATCCGTGGCTGTGGTGAATGGTCCCGTTGTAAGAGGATACTATTTGAGGGAGAACGTTTATATATTGCTTGCTTCCGGTGTAAGTCATGTACCTTGCAATTCTACTTAGAATTGTCTTAATCGCGCGTTCTGCATGACTGGCCTTGGTTTCACTATGAATTGAGAAGCGTGTAATGTTATGCTCTTTTAATAACTCAGTCATTTTAGAATTGTAGTATTCCGTACCCCTATCGACCAAAAGATACCTGAAAGGATGTTTATTATCTTTCAGAAATTTACGAAATGCGTTTGTTACTTCATCAGCTGTCTTCCTTTTTAAAGCATAAATCCATAAATATCTTGAAAATCCATCCAATATGAATAATAAGAACTTTACTCCTTTATTCATTCGACTGTACTTTGAAACGTCACACAAGTCACTGATTAGTTGAAAGTACTGGAAATGGATGATTATTTTCCTCCTTTTGAAGTTTCTTCTCACGGGCTTATGATAAAGGATAGGTTTTAATTTACTTAGTTCCTTTTCAGTTGCTTTTTTGTCTTTAACATTTCTGTTTTCGATGAATCCTTTCGTCGATCCAAAAGATCCAGGAAAAGTCGGATTATAGTATTGCTTTTTTATTTTCGAAGAGAGTTTCTGTTTTTTCACCATTGTGACTGATTCAAACGCTCAGACATAACTGAACTAGTTTCATACACAAAAATCTGTTTTAAGGGATTGTCTATTTACAAGTTAGAATATGTATTTGTGCAAAATATTGAAGAAAATTGTCCAAAAAATATATAAATAAAAGCATCAAAGCCAAAAACGACAATGCTGTCAATGAGAATCGAACTCATGACTCTTACTCATACACGCAACAATTGGGCCAGAGAAGCAAGTTAAGTGAGCGGCGGTGTTTTCAAGTACAAGTTCCATGCATGCGGAAGAGAGAGAGAGAGAATTCTTAGAAAAAGGTAACTTAACTTTAATTGAGTTGTCCTTGAAATTTTTCCACGTATTGTGAAGTAGAAAAAGGTGTGGAATTGGAGAAGGAGAAAAAGAAGATTTATTGCTATTTAGTTTTTATATATTTTGATAGTAATTAGCTTCATCACAATCAAAACGCTTGTGCAGCATTGAAAAAAACGTTTAGTAAATCAGGTGAGTCAAATACATTTTTACACATTCGTTCATTTGCATAAAACTTTTGTGTGTGTGAATGCATAATGTAAAATGTAAAATCTAGAATCTAGAATGTATCATGTACAATGTGAAATCTACAATCTACAATGTACAATATTTATGTATTTCAGTATGGATTGTGGACAAATACATGATTGTCAGTCATCCGTTGACAGTGGTTGTCACTATTTTCAAGTGAGAAATGAACCGTCGCAATGTTTAAGTACCTATAACGAGTTCCAGGGTAAATGGTTGAGATATTTACACGGAAAAGTGAAATGTAGAAGCACCACCATCTCACCCATAATTATTACACAGGATAAAGTTATCTTTGATTTGCGTGGTGAGTACAATACACTACAATGTACTAATGTCTAATGTCTAATGTCTAATGTCAAATTTCAAATGTCAAATGTCAAATTTCAAATGTCAAATTTCAAATATCAAATGAAATGTATGTACAATGTACAATCTAGAATCTAATGAAAACATATTTTTTCTTTTAGCTTGGACTTGGATTTCAGCATTCATCATCATCATTCTATTAGGCTACTTTTTATTTGATAGATATAAAAAGTGTCAACTAAGTCAAATTAATTTACCCGTAACTTTTAACATGAGCTGGAAGCGAAATGATGATAATGTTCGAATTTCTCCTCGACTTATACCATCATCGACAGAAACCACTCCAAATCAAAATTCATCAGTATCATCACAACAACCATTACTACAATTGTCTCAATCCAGTCACAACTCCCAAACACCAAGTCCAGAAATTGTCATTGATATGAACTTGTATGAAACACCAGCCCGTCCACAGCGACGTCCAAGAGAAAGAGGTAGTCCTCCAACTCCAGCATATTGGCAAAATATGCATATTGATGCATTCACACCGCCGGCAATGAGACATCGTCAAAATATTAATTATAATGAAGATTGAGTTTGTTTTTTGTTCATCAAATACTAATTATTGTTATATATATATTGTGTTAATCTAATTGGCTTGTTTTCAAAAAAATAAATCATACTCAAGCATGCTAAAGCCAGCTCAAAATCCCAAAATCGTTTTTTCATGTCATTTCATATTTCCCGCACTATTCAAGGATAGCTCGGCTATTTTCAGTTTCATAGCATGCTAAAACATACCCGCGTTTTCTAGAAATCCTTGAAAACGGATTTCCCCCACATTTATATCAGTAGTCCAATGGACAATTAAAATTAATGAAGTAGACGAACATATTCTCCGAGTCTCTAGATATTGTTACAGCCCAAAAACATTTCAATACGTCAATTTTTAAGGGTTTTATTAATGATTTTAGT
>JAQGBH010001519.1:0-31832 GCA_034698265.1 Sminthurinus aureus | reverse complement strand
TGCGTACGTTTTGCGTACACGAATCCTGTGTTCTTGCGCTGAACTGTTCGGGCCCGTAAGGTCTTTGGGCCCTGGGAATAACCCGGGCATTCAGCAAAAGACACAGTGTATTCGGTAATACGCGAAATGTGTGTGCATTGCGCTTTCGCCTCCCCGCGCACTTGTTGACTGGTTGTGAGAGGTTTTGCCTTTCTGGGATGTCAATCAAGTTGTGCCACGGGGCAGATGAAGGAGGCCTCCTCGTGGCCTGCCCTGGAAACACCAATTTTGGTGGCAAACTCCTTCAAAGCTTAGAAGTTGAAAAATTCGAAAAATCCGAGGTTCATAAAAACCATTGGTTCCTGGAATCTTCTCGACTTTCAACAACATACTTCCGCATTGACGTGTCTAAATGGTTTGTTTCGACGATTTTGGATGTTGGTTTTGTGAGAAAATTCCCGATTTTACTTTGAATTTCTAATGTTTGTTCCTAAAAGCTAAAATCTTAAGAGCTATGGTCGAAAAAAGTCTATAGACCGTAACTGTTTAGTTGCAGAATTACCACAAGAAGCAACATGTCGAAAAGTATCAAAGACTATCAGCTAGAAGCCGCCTACAAGATTCAGTATGGTCATATTTCACAGGTAAAAAGTCAATACGATATACGTTATATGGAAATGATGGATTTCCCTTCTACAGGCTTGTTCAGTATTCCCAGTACAATAAAAAACAGAAAGACAGACGAAAACAGTTGAAAAGGATAAGCGGGGATAGGTTTTGGATATGAATTGTCCTTTTTACAAAAGACAAAAAGTATTTGGAATTTTGCGAATTTTTTGACCACCAGCATTTGTTTTTTGCCAATTCTTTGTCGTATCGGAAAGTGCCAGAAAGTCTGTGAGTGTGGGAAAGAGAACGAAAGAATAAGAAATGATGCAGCAAAACATGAGCTTTTGATGCCTTAAGAAGCGGAATGTGCGGATCATTGATCGGCCAAACATGTTTTCGACTAATTTGAGTGCACTGTTTCTAATGGTGTAGGTTTCATCAAAATCTGAGGGGTCTGAATTTCGACCAAAAAACCACCCTTTTTATATTAGAGGTTGGTAATTAAGAACGTAAAATTAAAAATAAGAAATTAGAAATAAAATGCATGATTACAATATGCTGAGCGAATTTGGAACGCGTTTACTACTTTGAGGGTTTTTAAGCATGTTCAAGACTTTGAATGCTACGTGACGTTTTTAGTCAACTCTGATGAGTTAGAATGTAAAGTCCCCCTTTCGAAAAAGCCCGGTAGGAACAAAAATCCTCTCTCAGTTTATAGAATTTTCAAACGGCGTCGATGTCATGCAGAATTTTAACAAAAATCGACGTTCATTTTTGTAGAAAATCCAAACACAATTGTTGCACAATTTAAAAACTCGTGTGGGGGAAGAATACAATGGATTTTAATGGATTAAATAATTTTGGTGAATTTGGAAAGGGACAAAAACCTGCTCTAAAAAGCGATAGACAAGTAAAAAATAACCATAAAATCTTGATGCTTTAGCTCCGCGGTTTTTGAGGTTCTGGCTTGGAAAATGTCTAGAATTTCAGGCCACGAGGAGAAAGCATGGAAAAAATACATGAAAGAGACTTGCGGTACTTTTGATACATCCTTTGGATTTTGAATGAATGACATGTAACATCCAATCCGTACTGCTCGAATTTCAAAGCATTCAAAATTCAAAGCTTTGTAATATTATTTTATGTTAGAAATCACGCACAAAAGCACGGAGTACAGAATACACACCGCAGATAATTTGTCGTTTGTAAATAATAAAATAAATAAAAATATCTAGATTAGAAATATGGTTAAAATATTTTGGTACATGTTTTCTACCATTTGAACACTGACTGTTGTCAGTCCATATTATTGTTGTAGTTGAGGTTCAAAAAGTGTCATTTGTTATTTATTATTTAGGACAGAAAAGTTAACAGGAGAAACGGAGATATTAATCACAGTAATCACAATAATACTCACGTATATGTACCTGAATTGTTATATGTGAATATTATGCGGGCGGATCCCTGATTTCTATCTGTGTTGTGTAAATACTTACGTAGTTAGTGTCTGAAATTTTGACAGTCAACAGCAGATAGTAAAAAGATATGGTTGATTGTGGTGCAAGTTGTAGTAATTAGTCTAGTTGTGAATATAAGTCAGGTAATTAGGTGTTTTGATAGTTTTATTTACACATTAGGTAGTAGATAGTAGATATAGATCGTAAACAAGAATCTGCCGACTTGGACACAAAATGGTTTGTATGTACACTACACTTCGTGTTGTCAAGATCCCAACTCGATGTCTGGGAATTACATACTACATTATTCTGAGTAAGGATAAGGAGCTCATGTCACCTGTCACTCGTCACTATTTTAATATTTTACACGTGTTATGTCCAGTGTCCAGTATACAAAAATGCTTGTGTAAATTCATAATGATAATTACTTACCTTTATTGTTTTTTTTTGCTTGAATAGTTTCCATACTTGCTTATATTGGAGGGTAAGTTAACATGATATAGTTAAAAGTTATATACGTACATCAATCTAAGTATTATAAATAATGTGGTACAATGTATATTGTATGGTGTACATATACATTATATGTATCAACTTTTCTCTTTATTTCTGAAATCTTGTTCATGAAAAGGTATGGATTAGCGTACTCGAAAGGTTATCAGGCGGTTTGTCCGGTCCAGTCTGTAGTCACGACAAAAGTCAAAGGAACATTATTCACTAATTTCCCGGACTTGGCCGTGCCCAATCCAGAGTGGTATAGAAGAGTATGGGATTCTCCTGACATTGTCATTCCAGCTCATGGTGGAGAAGGCGGTGGTTTCTTCATTCTCACAAATATTCTCATCACTCCGAATCAAACTCGCTCAACTTGTTCTGAGGTACCTCTCACCTATTTTTTATGAATAGGTAATCAATCTAGCAGAACCATGTATTTAATTGTAAACTAAATTACCTTCAATGTTAAACTGTAGATTTTTTGCATTTATTTGGTCTAAATTAAACGGTGTGTTATTTTGTTTCTTTTATCTTGCATAATATAAAATAGTCTCTACATGTACAAGGTTCTGAATGTAAGAGGGACGCAGACTGCAAACCAAATCAAAGTGTAAAAAATGGTAATGGAGTGATGACAGGAAGATGTATTGCTGCTGATGATCCGGCAACTACTAGAGCCACTACTAAAACAGGAGGGAAAAAAACCTGTGAAGTTCATGCCTGGTGCCCCACTGAAAAACACCACCTACCATTCAGAGGAGAAAAAGCGCTGCTGAGTGGAACTAAAGACTTTACAGTCCTTGTCAAAAATACTATCGAGTTTCCCTCATTTGGTCCTTACTATAGAAGACGAAATATCATTGAACCAAAATCAACTCAAGAGTATCTTCAAAATTGTCTCCATCATCCAAAGAAAGATCCTTTTTGTCCCACATTTCGCATCGGAGACATTGTTGAAGGTTCAGGATTTGACTATGAAAAAGTGGCTTTAAGTGGAGGAATTTTTGCTATAAAAATACGCTGGGATTGTTCATTTGATTGGGGCAAAACAATCGACAGGTGTTTTCCTAAATATTCATTTGCTAGACTCGACGACAATAAAGCACAAATTGCGCCTGGTTGGAATTTTAGGAGTGTAGTTTATCACGAGGAAAATCGTCGTACACTCACACAGAATTTTGGACTGAAAATACTTGTTGCAGTAGATGGGGAGGGCAGAATATTTGATTCTATTAAATTTCTCCTGGTTGTCGGTTCCGGTTTAGGATTCTTAGCCCTGGTAAGTCATCAGAATATCTTCAGATTTGATATTTCATATGTGATACAAATATTATGTAATCAGTAATCATATATATATGTTTTATATTTCCTATTCAAAATTACTTTTACAGTGCAAAACACAGTGTACTACACTAAAATTTAAAATTATGTGTACAATGAGGTTTTATATATTTTTTATAGGCTTCCCTTGTTTGTGATTTCCTTTTGGACGTGTTCTGTAAGCTACAAAATTTTGCTGGGCCCAACTCGTGGTTGCAATACTTCTCTCCCGAGATGAAATATGATTTGGAGTACGTAAAAAACCACGATAAAGCCAAATACACAGCTTCAGAAACTACAGATGAAGCAAACAAAGAAACAGCTGGACTTCGTGGAGTTGTGTAGTTTAGATAGTGAATCTGATCCAAACCTCAGCTTTATATGTTACACTTTATATACTTAATACTTAATATTTACCAAATTCTATGCTTTAAATTGTTTCGTGTTATAATATTCATTATTCTGTTACATGTCACATTATACTTTATACTCATTTATTTATTATTTATATTTTATATTGCCTAGATGCAAAATTATGTTATCCACAACGCATAATATTACATTAAATGCATCTCGGATTACTTTTATCGCCTAGTGTTAACGCATTCCATACATTATGTTGCAGTTCACTGCTACGAGCTACGATCTGAATGGAATTGTACCATTCATCATAAAATGCAGCTGCTCATTCAAAGTATTATAAATTATAAATTTAAAATAAATATGAAACTATTTTTTGAACTTTGCAATTCTATTATAACGTATGATAATATAATATTATAGGAAATTATTGTTGCCAAAATATGGTTTGCGCAACGCATGTGATATAAAAATATAAACAAAGAAATTGTATGCGTAAGTAAAAAGTATTTTCTACACCTTCGAACATTCTAACTTTGTGTATTTGTCAGACAACCTTCTAAATGCTAAATAATTGTTATTGATATCGTTTTTTTTGTTACGTCATACAATGTCAGTATAATTACTTGTTATTACTGACAAGTCATATTGTAAATGCTCAAAGATGATTAATTTTGTATGGTGCCTACAAATAAAACTATACAAAAACCTTACTGATTTAGCTGAAAATAAAGGCATTTTTTGAGTCACACCAACTAAGTATATTTACAAAACAAATATTGAACTAATTTATTGCAGTTAATACGTTCAAAATTCACAATTTTTGCAGGAAAACATACTTCAAGTATTTTATAAAACGTAATATATATATATATATATTACACATTCCTTTCGATGGATGTTTATAACATGCATATAATATGTAACATCATTTTAGGTAGAAACTCAATATACATAATATATTGAATCATTTTTGACATTTGATATAAAACATTTCATCAACAAACTTTAAAAACGTGTCTTAAACACTATTCATATCAATATTTTATATTTTATCTCCTTTTATGTATGTATTTGTACTGCATACTGTTCAAAACAAAAAACAAAAAAGTAAACAAAACTAACAACCCTTGTTATGGGTTTTTGTGAAAGCCTATATCTTTTTTGTTGTAACTTTTATATTAAAATCTCACATGGTTTTAACTGTAGTATAAAGTCTAAACTGTACTGCTAAACTACTGTATGTATACATACATAATATACGTACATCATATTTTTCAGCTATGTATAAAAGGTAATAGGTAAGAAATTTAAGTAAAAAGAAATAAAAAATAATGTACCACATTTTAGGCACAATTTTGAAGAACTACATTTACATCCAGAGAGAGGATATTTGAATCCATATAAGTAAAGTTTGTTCTGTCTTTTTCATCTTTTTATTGATGTTGAGAAGCCTTGCAGTGTTTTCCTGTTTCACAAGTTATAACAGCACAGTATGACTTGAAGTAGGTGGACTTATTAGTTTCCTTGATTTTTGCTGCTACACAACTAGGGATAATCATTCGAGTTCCATATCCCAGACGATTCCAAATCCATCGGACAAATGCCCATGCTGATTGATAATTATCATCATTTCCATAAAATGCTGTGCGACTGTATCCAGTTCTTTTAAGAGCTTGTTGTTTAATCACATCCATTTTAAAACGAGGATGTTCGGTAATACACAAATTCTTCTTAGATGCATCTTCCATTTCATCATCCAAGAATACAACAACGTCCTTGAGTTCTCGACAACATACTCGATCATAGTCTGTCATACGTCCAATTATTTTGCAATGTCCACATTTACACCTACAAGTACAAAAGAACCAACGACTTTTTAATTTACATTTGATGATATAGTACTTGTCAATAATAGCATAATATTGTTTAGTAATGTCAATGAAATGCCTGCTTACACTAATGATAAAATATTATATTATTATAGTATTATGTTACAAATGAAAATGTTTCCTTACCATGGTGTACCATTAATACGAGATCTTCCTTTGACATTAGTATTTCCAAGATTTCTACAGGCAATGCAACATCTTATGGATTCATCTTCATCAATTTCCGAGCCAGAAGAAGATGAGCAGGATTTTTCCGGTCCTTCCTCAACATCACTTGAAGACGACTCAAATTCAATATTTCCTTTTGTCGATGAAGAACTAGATGAATCACTTTCTTCTTGGTCAGAAGAAGAAGATGATGATGATGTGGATTGTTTTCTTTGCCTTGCTTTCCGTTTCAAATTTATTGGTTTTGCTTTGCTTACTTTTTTCTTGGAATCTTTTGATCTGAGATGTTTGCTAATTGGACTTGGTGGAGGCGTTTTTTTTGACGAAGAAGACGAAGATAAATCTTCACTTTTTTCACTTTCCTCATCTTCATTAGAAACTATTCCCGACTCACTTTCGTCATCTTGTTCGTCTTCTTCTTCTGATGATGACGATGAGTCTGAATCTTTAATCTCCTTTATTCTCTTGAATTTTTTTCTCGTTGGTTGTTGTGATTCAGAATGTTCTTCATCGTTGTCAGACGAAGGTTCCTGTTTGATTCTGCTGGGATATCTCTTTTCTCTCTCCTCCTCTTCAGAGGATTCTTCAGACGATTCTCTTTCTCTTTTAATTCGCATTTTACAAAAACTTGGCTAACGACTAACGACGTAATTTTCAGTATTTTCACTTTTCACTTTGCTGTTGAATCTATGGAATGTGGAATGGATGATAATAATTATTGAAAATGAACTGCATTCGATCAACTTTAAAGTTTCTGGATACTAACTGCCTTACTATAATATACTTTTGGTAATACTTAATGTTCCCAAGATCTTTAACTCTTTTAACTCTCATCAAATGCGTTTTTAATGCGAAAAAACCACATGAAACATCACTTACCGCCCATTTCTAGAAATCCTCGAGATCCCACTTAATCCAAAATATATGGATTTTCCTACGAGCTCTGAGTTTGTGAATGCAGATTTACTAATTATTGTGATAATTAAGGGTGCGGTTGAAAATTCATAATTTGGAAAACCTTCACTTAAACAGGTACAAAATTTCTATCAATTATATTAAAATTACACACATTTCTTGTTCATTTTAAACTGATGATGGATATAAATGAGAATGATGCGCAATTTTGTGACAATTTTTTCAATAGAAATATATATTTGAATTGCTTCTATTTTCAGCAATTATAACTAACTAACTACCTGTGTTAACTACATACTACTTACACTAATATAACTATTTGAGGTGAATGTAAGAAACTATTTTTTGTGTATACAAAATTTAGGTGACAAAAATTAGAAAGGAGACGTCATTGTGTAGCTCTTGTGTCAAATAAACTCATCAGAAAAATGTCAGTCCATTCAGCTATTAAAGGCAAGTTAATTGCTGTCATCGGGGATGAAGATACTTGTGTGGGATTCCTTTTAGGAGGAATCGGAGAAATCAACAAACATCGGCAGCCTAATTTCTTTGTAGTTGACAAACGTAAGAGACTTTGATTATACTTTTTTCAATTGAGTTTTAACTTTTGTAAATATTGAAATACATTCTAAAAAATATGAAATATGTAAATTCAATCATAAAATTATTATTGTTGTTGTTCGTTTATTTTTGGATTTTTAGATACCAGTGTGAGCGAGATTGAAGAAACATTTAAAAAATTTCTTCGTCGCGATGATGTGGATATCATTTTAATTAGTCAAAATGTATGTTGTAATGTGCTCAACTACTATATTTAATTAAAACGTGTATACTATATTATAATTTCACATAATTCGTAACCATACAATGTTTAGTTCCCGTTTTAGTAATTTCGTGCTGTATTTTATTATATTTATTCTTTATTTAAAAAAAATAGATTGCTGAGATGATTCGTCATGTCATTGATACACATTCCAGCCCAGTTCCTGCTGTATTAGAAATTCCTTCAAAGGATCATCCATACGATCCCACCAAAGATTCAATTTTGCGTCGTGCTCGAGGAATGTTTAACCCACAAGATTTCTAAACTGGTGGATGCATGTTTTTTTTACTTATACCATTTTTGTTGTAAAAAATTTCAATGCCAACTAATTTTTCGTCGTCTTCTTCCATCGTCGTTTTCGTCTTCAGGTTATTGCATGTTTATTCATTTATTTTATGCCTATACGTAATGTAAAAAATTTAAGAGTTGTCTTTCGAAATCGTTTGTAGCATCATATCCTAGTCTGTAGCAACTATTAGTCGACTGTGAGAGGGTGAAGGGAATTGATAATAATTATTCATGAAAAGTAAAAATAATGATACTGATAATAATATGTATTATGTATATTATGATAAAGAATCAATTATACATGTGTAACAAAGATTCATAATATATATATATCCATTTCTGAGATCAACACACTTAAAAAACTTTTCGTTTAGAAAAAGAATATTTATAAATAATATGATTACATTATTCGAGAACAGAAAACAATAACTACTGTTATATAAATTACAAATTATATGTGCATTATTGTGTTATTATATTATTAATTATTATACTTTACAAATAACTTATACAGAGAATTTTTGGATGATATTAGCTGTACACAATATTATGTACTTAGTTATGCAAGAATGTACTTGTAGAAATCTTGGGATAATTAGTTAGTATCATTGAGGAAAGGAAAACTACCAACAAATGCTATATTATTATTATGAACTAATGCTAATATCTAGTATCGTGAATTATGAATGTACAAACTAAATATCATCACATTCCTAGAAAATGAAAACAGAAAATTCTATGAAAATAAAGTGTTTTTTTTTGCAAACTCCTCAATCAAATAATATTATACAGTTTGTCTTTTTTCATATAATAGGTTTTTTCTTTATTTTTGAAATGTATGCATTTTATTTACGTCATACAACAAGGTTTTTCATTCACAATATCAAATTCATTGACTCAATCCATAACGTTACTTCAACTTTATTTTTAGTTTTACGTTTTACCTTTGCTAATATAATAATTATTGTAAATTATTTGATTATTTTGATTTTAAGTCAAATTAGTGATAGTACATGTACAGATCTATTTTTGCCGATTAAAAGTTGGATGTGTTAACTTTGGTAGAATATTTCATAAGTATAGGTACCTTACACTATAGCATTTCATTTATACCAAAAACTGTACATATAGGCATCTTTTGTAGGTTTTATATTCACAGTATAACGTTTCTGGTCTCATAATGATATTTAATACAATAACATGTGGATACACTTTTGTGGGCGTTAAACGTAACATACGATAGAAAGTAAAAAGTAAATATATACATCATTATTTACATTATAATATAGCTAGCATGTATGTATTGTGTATTGTGTATCATTTACACTTGTTTGAATAAGCTCAATTTTCAGAAAAACGTTTAACTTGATAATAATTATAATAATTATTGGCGATGATGATTTGTATCATAAAGTAGTGTAGAATAGATAGACATTTTACATTTTATCTTTTTATTTTCATTCATATATTTTTTTGCTGCTAAATTGATTGATGAATTACATTATTTTTATTTTTACTACTCTTACACTTGTATATTTTTTATGTGTTGCATTGTATGTGTTACGGAGAAATCCGTTTCAGTTTAGGAAAAGTAGTAAAAGATAAAAGATTAAGAGCTTAAAATACAATACCTTAGTCCTATTTATCTGCACATTCCATATTACTCAACATTGAAATACAACAAATACACATTTAAAACACATAAATACACAGATCCTATCATTTAACAACATTAGACTTTATATGTAAATATAATATTTTGTTTCTGTCTCTTGTTTCTTGTTAAAAGAATCTCAAAGGAAGCTACTGTACTCAGAACAACAAGTAACAAGCAATCGTTTTTCTTGGGGTTTCTAAAGACAGAAAATGTACTTGGTGACACACTTGATTCGTTTTTTCACACATAGAGTAATTATCATTGTACAATAATTTAATCAGAATGGGGGCACTTTTTTGCACAGATATAGTAGAAAAAAATATGTACAGACATGAGACGTGTAACATATACAATAGACAGACACAACCCATTTTATTTAACACCACTCACTGGGTTTCTTTTACCAACTACTTAAACACACAAAGAGTTCGGGGTTTCTGTGGGCTTACTTTTTAGTAAGAAAAATGTCGGTGTAGAATATATTCTAAACACAGCAATCAAGTACTCACATCGTTCTTTGATTATGCTGAATGCTAAAAGTATTTTTAAAAAACATGTTTACGGTATTCATGTTAAAAGTTGTGTACTAAAATTTTGAGGTAGACATAAATCTCCCACGTCCAAAAATTTTGTGTTATCAGTTATCACGGTTCCTTAACAGTTAATTAGTACGTCACTTCACAGATTTTAGTTGCGTATTATTTGGACTTGGATGAGAGTAAAGATTATAAAATATTATTACAGAGTATAGAAGCCTTCTATTAGAAGGACAGACGTAAATACATAATATATTATTAATTATTACGCTATTGAAATGTGGTCAACATCCGTTATTTGATTGTGGAATGTAAAGTGTCATAGATCGAAGATATAATAGCCTATACGGGATATTGTATTATATTTAATATTTAAAACAGTGTGTTGTATGTTGTGGGAGGCACTGTAGACAGTAGAGAGGGAGAACGAGAAGGATTAGAAATATCATAGAATGTTTGTCATACCCACATTTTAATTGTACATAAATAAATGGAGAAATTGTCTTATTGCATGATTTATCATTATACGAATATCTATAAAAATCGCACAAGGTAGTATTTTTTATCGTACTTTTTTACAACGCATTTTCAGCACACACACATTCTCAAATAGTGAATAGTGGAGAAAACAACACAAAATGTGGCAAATTCATACATTTACATTCGCTACATTTGTGTATCATTTAACCTCCATAAGCAAAAAATGTACAATATTTTGCATGTGTTTTTGAGTTTTTATGAGTCCCACGTAAATACCGATTCGGTATAAAAGAAATGGTTATCATTCACCATGGATTTGCTTGCAGTATGTAAAAGACATTTCTGGGATTTAAATGATAAAAAGTTGCTCCCCCCACCGTTTACGTGCTCCATAGACTTTGTTGATGGTATAATAACCATTTCCCGTTTGGACTAAAGAAATTGTACATCTGAGGTTTCATTTTTCATGCATGGTCGACTGTACATAGCGGAACGGCATAAAATCCCATCTACCTAAACACTTAAACAGCATAACATATCATGTGTAGAGGAAACAAGTCAAATTATCCGCTGTTTTCTGAAATTTACTTTTTCAGGTTTTTCAGTTGACAGTCGCAAAATAGAAAATGACATGCACAGTAAAAATAGAAATTATGATAAAAATTTAAGTAGAAGCTGAAATGGCGATGCTAATGCTAATGCAATGTTAGCGTTCTTTTCACAGATGCAGGTTGAAATTGTGGCTGTAGTTTCTGTACTTTCACCACTTTCTCTTTCTACAAACTAAGGTAACGACTTGGTTTTATTGTATTGTTTGGGGGAAATATTTACACGGGTAGTTCCGGAGGTGATTTATCCACATGCACCAATTAAATTTCAACTGTCTGTGTATTGTTGTTTATGTTGAGCCGTTTGAGGATGTATCGTCCTTAATTTTAGTCTTCTTTCGGAAATTTATGACATTCATGCAGCATCTAGCAAATCCAGTTTGTGGAAAGTTGTTATAAAACAAAGAAATATTAGCAGCATATCAGTTTATGTACAGTACTTGTTTTTCACCACGCTTTTCCCTTCATGCCCTGGAAAATATAGTAGAGAAAAAAACGAGTTTACTTATACAAATGATATTATTATTATTATTATTGTAAAAAATAAATATTAAATGGTTTTATAATGCTGAGGATAATCATGTGCATTGCCATTTGACATGTTAACATGGAATCAGAAGAGGACACAATCACAGCATCATCAGTGTGTGCTGTTGTTCATGTTTTCGGGTTTGGGATGAGTCCAACATTTTATTACAATAATATGCACTAGATGTTAGAGTAAGAAAAGGCAGCAGAGAGAAGGTGCATGTACAAAATGGAACAGATTACATATTACATTATAAAAAAATGAGATGATATGGATCATTAAACAACGGACTAAAAATAAAAATAAGCCTTGACATTATTTAAAAAGGGAAAATACATTAATGCACAATGTACTGTTTGTGTTGGCAATGGAACAGAACAGATAATGATAAATGGATGACACGAGTTTATCTATATTATTTCTACTCTAATTGTATTTAGTATTTATATTGCACATCAATATTAGAGTAAATAGAAAAAATGGAATTTATGCTGATAAACATTATGTCTAAAATCTACAGGTTATTTATATTTTATACAGACAGATTAGAGCAAAATTTAGAAAAGGAATTGGCCAAGGCTTCTTCTTTGCATCCCTTGGTTCGTTTATTATAATTATTACACATGTATCATCATAGCAGTATAAAAGAAGGTTTTTGAGAGGACAAAAAACGACAAAGAGACAGACAGACAGAAAGACAGAGAGAGAGAGAGAGCGAAAAGACTTTAGAAAATTAGAAAGATGGCCATGATATTACTCATTATATTTTATAGTTAGTGAAAACATTCATACAGAATACAAAAACATGGTGAAAACAGAACGCATATTATTATTATAGTGTACATCAACAATCAACAATTATTATCCAAGTGTTTTTTGTTTGTTACACGTAATAAAGTGTACATAGTTTTACGAGAAACAGAAGAACCATTTAATTTTACACCTGACACTTGACCTGTGATAACAACATGAAATAAAATGACATTACTTTTATTTGATGGGTCAAAGACTCGGTAATTGAATTAGAAAATATTAATATTAATAAAAGTTATTACAATAGGATGATATTGATTGATTTGTATGTAAGTGGTAAATATGGATAATAAATACATTAGTATTAACATTAGTGGAGCGTGGAGTGATATTTGAAAACACAGACAATTCATGTGTAATGTTTTGTAATTGTAATGTTTACAAAAGGATATGACGCATGTGAATGTGTTTTGGAGTTTAGTTTTAGTTAACAATTACACATAAAGTACACTTAAGACGCACAGATTTACAATAATTAAGTGAAAGGATATTTTTGTGTTTTGTGTTTTGTGGTTTTGGGGTGACACGAGAAATGTGGTGCACATTGGAATTGTTACATAAATATGTAAGGAACAGAAGAGAGAAGTAAAACAATTATGATGACATTTAATATTTATATTTATTTATAAGTAGACACAGAATACTTGTGATAAGTGTAGTAACGTGTAGATAATTAATGAATCATTAATAATAATTGATAATAATACACGGCCAATAGTATAGACATTGTGTAAATATTTTATATAGTGAGAGTAGTTCTTTTTTAATAGTATTACTTGTCATAGGTAAAGTTAATGTAGTTATTTAGTAGTAGTAATAAATAATAATAATAATAGTAATAATAGTTGTATATTGTTATTGTGTTCAAACATTTGATGCTACTGAGTCTTGTCGGTATTTTTGTTTGTTGACGGCGGATGCAGGCCTTGCCATCGAGGGAGTAGATTCCCCTCCCCCTCCTCCCCCTCCTCCAGCAGTATCCGTACTAATTTGTCTCATGGGTTTGCTAGGTCGAGATGATGAGCCAGCCAACGGGATTGCATTTCCATTGTCATGACTGAGCCCGTGAAGATCTGCGAGTGGAGATGTGGGCGTTCCAGGCTCCGCCATCCCACTTCTGGCTGATGCTAATTTCAATAAATAATCCCATCACATTATTTTTATTGTTCTTAGAAAGGGAAAAAATAAATAGAATGAAATTGTATAGGAAAGTGAGTGGAAAAAAAGTACCAGTGGAACCACGTCTTGATCGGGGTGCGGAATTTCCTCGGAGAAGTGTCTTGGACCCTTTCAATAAGGACACGTTCATTAAACGGGGATTCGGAGTGTTGAAAATTGTCCTATTTTCGCGAAATCGGGCTTTGGCAAACAGTCGTAAAACTACACAGAGTGTCACGGACATCAAACACAGCCCAATCACAACGCCAATCATTGTTGGATCCGCTTGGGGAATTTCAACGTGGTAGAGACTCGCCTCTAAACAAAACACCATCAAAAGAAAAAAGAAACACATGTCAACTTTTATTTATATACTTTACTCGCTCATATTTATCATGTATCATGTACCACACAACCATAAGGATGCTCAAGTGCAGGAACCATAAAACAAAGAAATTTATCCTACGTCTGCATTTTCCCTGCACCATAAAAACGGGATTGTGAGTTTTTAGCCTAATTAGTGTTTTTAGGATGTTTCATAAATATTCGCTGATGCAGTCAATTTTAAATTCAAAATGGAAAAGCTCCTCATTTCTAGCTGACGAAAGGATGCGGATTTAATATTGACCTTGATCGTATGGTCAAAGTTACTGCTGCATCCTCATAAATGTATGTAAAATGAAGAATAGAGTAGGACTACTGCTGCGAATCCAGACGACATACGAGATGGATTATTTATCAATTATGCCGATGTTTCTACTTTCTACTTACTCATCTGAAATATGAGGAGCTATGCTTTGTTCCCATAAACTATAAAATACTTGTAGCTTTTGCATAATGCATAATAAATTGAGCATTAACTCTGAAGAGACTGAAGAACACGCATCCTCCTCTTCTCTCCGCTTCCGATATTCATTCATCTTTTTCATTAAAGTCTCGGAAAATACTTACACTTCATTTTGAATTTAATTAACTAAATTAATCATCTCAAAGAAAATGAAGACCATCACATGTTTTCATTTTCCACACGCTTTTATAGAGTAAATACAGCAACATTTTCCTTTTCGTGCTCGTCCAGTTCTTGTGTTGCATTACGTTTACTGTTTACGGTTGAAATAATAATAAAATAGTTTTGTGCGAGCATATTGTATTCTTCAGCTTTTTCCCGTCATTAAAATGATCAAAGATGGAAAAATGTGTTCTGTATTTTTGGCTTATTTTTGTCATTTTCTGCATATTCTCAATTCTCTATTCTATTAATTGAGTCAAGGAACAAATTCAAGTTGAATTCTCTTTCATTTTGTCTTTGTTTGTGTTTATCTATGCTTCTCACAGTTCAAAGTACACAAAACACAGAAATTCAGTAGAGAGAAGAGACAACAGACACAGAACGTGTTTGTTTGTAACGTGAATTGAGGAGAGAGTAAAAATTTACTGGACCCCAGAGACTCATTTCGCCTCACGGACAGTCGGCCGATCTGAAAACTGTTTACTTTTCCCTACACTTTTCTAGTCAGCGAGCCAATTCAAAATAAGCAAACTAAACTGTGACACGAGAAAGAAGGAGAAAGCGAGACGGACTGAATCCATTTACACAAACTTTGTACATGCTACATCCTCACATAAAAATCTTCCTCCTTTTTTCATCTCATTTCATGCTATTTAACGCACAGTTTGCCATTTGCACAGATAGTTTCATTCCGGTTTATTGTGAATTGTCCGAATGTGACCAGTGAGGAATGACTTGGACAAAATAAAGTCATTTTGTTTCCATCATCATGTACTAAACCGGACTTTCAAACTCTAGTTTCTCTGCTCAGTCTCATAAAATAAAACTGACAAAATGAACAAGTATATTCACTAGTTCTATGTGGCTGCTAATTTATACGAAATTCAGGCAACAACTTTTGTTCAAGTTCTGCGTAACTTGGACGCCGTTTGAAATTTCTATAAAATTGAGCACAAAATTAAATAAAATCTTGCAAGACTTCGACGCCGTTTGAAATTTCTGCGGAAATTGAGCCAGAAAAATATTAAAATCTTGCTCAAGTTCGACGCCGCTCAAAATTTCTGTGAAAATTGAGCCCGAAAAATCCCAAAATCTTGTAAGACTTCGACGCCGCTCAAAAATTCTGTGAAAATTGAGCCCGAAAAATCCCAAAATCTTGTAAGACTTCGACGCCGCTCAAAAATTCAGTAAAGTTTGATCATCGATGTTTTTTAATATTCTGCAAAAATTCTTCTCGCCGTTTGGGAAATAAAACTAAAAATTAGTCACGTGAAAAGTATGTGAAAAATCTATTTTTTGAATATTGTTGAAATGACTGACGAATGAAATCCAAGTAGTTGTAGTTCGACGCCGCCTGCTCTTGTCTCTACTTATTGAGCGATGAATTGTTTTGAAGCATAATATGTAATGTGTGCATTATGAATTCTTTAACGCGTAACAAAAATTAGGTTCACAGAAATATTTATTGTTGGTAAAGTAGTATATATGTAAAGTTTTGAAATGAAATAAAGTGGAAACATACCACCGCACAAATCTCCATTGTCGATTCTTGGTAGATATCCTGTTTTAAATCAAATATCAAATATCAAATTAATCAAATATTAAAGCGCTAAATTCATTATGGAATTGTCATGGACAAGATACATAGAAATACATGGAAATGTTGATGGCAGAAAGGAGTAGATTAAGGATTTACTGATTTACATACCAGGCTGACATTTGCAGAGCGTATTTCTGCACTCGACAAAGTCTCCGAAGCACTGACTCGTATTCATACATTTCCCTCTTAATTGCACTTCTGAAAACACAAAAAACAACAAACAACATTAACTTATTTTCATGGTCATTATACCAAAAAAGTGATGAAAACTGGAAATTTTGCAGATGCCCCTGGGGATGGTGTGACAAGATCAAAAATCAGTTCTACCTCTTTCTTTTTCAGCATCATTATCATTCATTATCCACCCTTGCCACTTGATACACCATCCTCACTCTTCACTCTTCACCCTCATCCGCAATCCAACATTTTCCATGATACACCAAAACCTCTTTGCCTCGGGCGGAAAGGGAACATTAAAATCCTCAAAATGAGCGTGTAAACTGTATTATTGTGAGCATAAATAATTTATCACGTTCTTCGTCCGACGATCCATCCATCAACTTCACTACCAAGCACTTGAACATCTCATCTCATCTCCAGGGAATGTACAGAAATGTACGGAATTTTTAGTTTTTACAACCTTTGATAGATGATATTCAGCAGTTTATCGATTTTGTTCTGGTTCCCACATAAACAAATAAACCCGCCACAAGCTCAAGAGAGAACACTGAAAAGTACTTGTTCTTCGCTCCGTTTTATTTCCCGCTGATGAGACAAGAGTCTGCTAAATATTTTATTATGACTCAAATCAGACAATAAACTTGACTATGGAGCTTTGAGCTCCGAGTTGTCCTGTTTAAACTGGGAGAAGCAGGAGACGAAAAGAGGAAAGGAAAACTCATTACGTAAAATCTCATCTCGGCGCTCGTGAGAAATAAGAAGAATAAACTTGCGGTAACAAAGATAAGTGTTACAAAGTAAAGAGGAAGGAAATATCAAGACAGCACATTCCGTATTTCGGACCACCCTCAACAGAAAGACAATCTGCTCATCCTTATCTTCTTTGTTTGTCCTCTGCGAATGCATGTGACAAATGTACAGAAAACAGAAAATAAAAGTAAGGCAGGCGAAGAGTTTTAAGGTGAAAGGTAAGACTGCATTTGTTTCAGCAAATTCCGATTCAGAGGAAATTTGTTTAGTTGAAAAATATGTTTGTAGTTCGTCAAGACATGGAAAAGTGGTAAATGAGGAGTAAAACAGGAACATGTCTAAATAATAAATAGATGAGAAGCTCTTGTGTCTGTTTTGATTGTTGATTTTTGGTTGGGCATAATACGAATTTCAGCTCCACTTTCTGCTGTATATAAAATATAAAAGTGTGTGCTCTGTGTGTTTGTGAGAGGGAGAGAAGATTTCTCGTAAGTTGGTGGGGAATTTTGCACTTGTGCGTCCCGTGTCGATAAATTTTATATGAGGCTGGAAGTGGAAGGAAGGGAAAGAGAAGGAAGGCTCAGAGACTCGGAGGAAGTGGCAAAAAGGATAAAACCAAGTTTCGACCTCTTATTCAAATTTATGGATGGTCGCGAAAGAGAAAAGTGTCCGTACCTTTTCTAGCGGAATAAAGGACGAAAGACGGAAGAAAGAGAAGAGAGAAGGAGAAAATGTAAACATTTCAAACATCCACGTTCTTCGAAGCAAACAACATGGCAGATTTTATATTCTAGATTCTGAGAAATTTGGATGCATCCGAAATTACAAGTTGAAATGACAAGTTTACAAGAGGAAATTTTGTGTTGTGCAGTTTTATCTCCTCCATCTAATCACTAATTACACGGAATTCTCAAAAGTAAGAGTAAGCATTCAGATTTCCCAGTTTTCAGTTTCCAGCCTCGGGTCTCGAAAAATCCTGAATGGATGGAGATTAATTAAAGGGTCGCAAAAGACAAATAGTGCGTTTAAAAATAGACCAAGGTTTTTCACTTCATTCAGCAGTACAGTGGGGAGTGGGGAGCAGAGAGAGGAAAACGGGCCAACCCCTGTCAAAATTAAAGAGGGATCCGGAGAATTTGATGGTTGTCAATAAACTGTGGCTGTAGAATTTAGAATTTAGGGCTGGGTTGGTTGAGTATTGATGAGTCAGTTTGTATTCGGAATTTCTGAGAAGATGATAAGAAGAAGGTGAAAGAGCGCAGCAGGGCGTTCATAATGAATAAGTGAGCACATTCTCAAGTCCAAAGCCTCCCTTTTTCTTCTCCCTCTCATTCTCTCTTGAGTCTCTCTCTCAGGCAATGTCGATGGAAAATGCATGTTTTCAACTCTTTTTTTCCTCTGTACCCATTTATTTCCATATAGCACAATAAAGATACTGTCTCCTTCTTCTCCTTCTTCTCCAGCTCTTTTCTCGGTCACTGCTGCTGCTGCTGCTGCTCCGTCTGAGATAGATACGCATCCTGCATATGACTGATGAGAAATGTGGGTTGCGTTCGGGAATCAAGAGCAAAAATGTTAGTGAATACGTAAGAAGCCAAAAGAGAAGAAGGAGATAAAAAAATTGGCAAGTCAAATGGATGTAAGTGGAATGAATGGGTGGATCCTGAGAGAGATAATGTAGGACGGAGCTGAATACTGAAAACTGAAAACTGGAGGCAGTACATGAAATAGACACTCGTCTCTTCCATTCTCCACACTACATTTTACATTTAACACTGCACACTTTGTACACTTTGTACACTGTACATGTTCAAAATCGATGGATAGACTCCATTTTCCTCGTCTCTCTTCTTCAAATTCCTTGTTGCTGTGGATGAGGAATATTCTTATTATTAAGGGATTCTTTTCCTCCTCTAGCATCTAGAATCTAGAATTTTGTGCACCGCTTCAACCGAGGAGAAAAGAACAAGAGAGAAAAATGTATGGAAATAGACCAGAGTTGCAAGTGTACACAGTACACAACCAAAAGAAGAAAGAAAAGGAGAAAATAGAATGAAAATGCATGCGATATCCGCTGGAGAGCTCATAAATTTAATAAAGATTTCCTACAGTCCCCCAACAACCATCCACTTTTCTCTTTCTCTCTCTCTCTCTCTACCTTTGGCCAAAAAATACCAACTTGTGAAACACACCGAGACGAGAGAAATTCTAGTTTTCTTATTTCTTATCCTCAGTTTTCCCTGTATAATATTATATTTTATAATGTAAAAAATAAAACAAATTCCAACTTGAGAAAAATCCAAGTGAGATTCACTCTCACGTTCTCCACCAAACCAATCTCATCTCTTATCTCCAAACTATTTTTGTAAACTAAACCAAGTCAAATAAAGTTAAAAATCCTCCCTCCGTGAGGATTTTATATCGCCTAGAAACATAAATGCTTTAGGCTCCGGAAGCGAAGCAGAGTATAAGAATTCTCCACATAATAAACTTGTCCACTAGTTTAAAAATTTTCCCGCTAGAGGGCGCTGAATAGTTACAAATTTTCCCGCTAGGTGGCGCTAGTTTCGGTGTCTCACATTACCCCAATGTGCACACCCAGCCGTATCGGAGGAAAACAATACTCAGCTTCGCTTCCTAATAGCAGACTTCCTTGTCTTGTCGGTTGTCCGTGTGATTACAAGTTCAAGTTGGAATCATTATGTGAGAGTCAGAATTCCAATTGGAGTTTAAAACTTGAGATTTCCTTCCGTGGAACTGAATCCACATGCGATATTCTAGATGCTACATGCTAGATTATAGATTCTTAACTCTACTTGTGAAGACCGGAGGCCAGAGATCGGACCTTGATGAACAGAAGAGAATAGGAGGGAGAAGACAAGTCCACATTTCCAAATGTCCAGGCACAAGGCACAAGAATTCATTTAGCTTGTTCAATGTTCAATGCAAAAGAGGAAAGTTGAAAAAACCCTCATTTTCCCGTGTACCATTTTCCCGTGTACCATTTCTTGGCATGGCGCGTTGTCGGAGGTATGCATTCTTATCATCTGGTCTGGTCTGGTCTGGTCTGGTTTGGTTTGGTTTGGTCTGGTATTGCAAGTTTATAGTTTGGAGGTTTGAGCTTGGAGCGAACTCCACATGTCCATTGTCCATATCCATATTGGAGGGATATTAAGCGAGTGTATGGGAAAAGTTGGTGAGAAGATAGCTTCATTTCTCGATTGGTATTACCAGACCATTACGTTTTACGATTCCTCACTGCCCTTTCTCCCATTCGCCCACTCTACAGTTCTACAGTTCTACGATCCTTCCAGTCCCAGTTCTCCAGACTCTAGACTCTAGACTCCAACTCCAGCTCCACTCTGTCTTATTTTCTTTCCCATTGTGGAGCCATCAAGTAGTCATTCGGCCCTTCATTTGAGGGAGAGAAAGGGAGATAAGACTGGAACAAGAAGTAAAAGTATTGTAAAACTACTTGCCATTTTTTCCCGTCTTTCCTTCCTCCACTTCCACTTTTGTTCCAAATTCCAAATGATGATGAAACTGGCAGTAGAAGTAGAAGTAGAACTAGAACTAAAACACAACTGGAATGGAAAAATTAAGGTAGGTTAACTATATACCTTATCCTATATGACATCAAAACTAATACCTTCTCCTTCTTCCTCTTCCTTCCTTTTCTTCTTGTACTTTTCACCGTCAAACATCATCATCAACATCTTCTTTTTCTTCTTTGACTTCTACTCTTGCGGTTTTGTTCTCATTCGCATCTAGAATTTATACACATGCAGAGCAGGGAACAGAGAAGAGAGAAGCTAGAAAACTGGAATGTGGAATACGGAACCATATCAACCATCAACATATTGCATACTGCACAATCTAAACTCTAATGCAAGCACAACTCCAACTTGACTATCAAAATACTCCAATTCTCACTCACCAAAAACTTTCTCCAAACTCCAAAGTCTACATCTATATTCACATGTATGTGCAATAACCTTATTGCTCCTCGATCTTCCACAGAAAAATAAAGGAAATGAAAAGAATAGGTATTCAAAGGAAGAGAAAAAAATTTAGTAGGAGAAAGAAGAGGAAAAGTTGGAAGTTTGTCCTGACTCTCAAGTGTACATTGAAGAGTGAACAGTGAAGGTAGAATGGAATAAAAGAGAAGAGAGAAAAATGTCTTGAGTCTTGAGGCTTGAGGCTCGTCCTTGAAAACACTAGAATCTAGAATCTAGACTTTAGAACCTTCATTCTCGATTCTCGATTCTCGATTCACAACTCAGCTCACAATTGCTCTCAATTCTCAATTCTCAATATCTCTTTGTACACTGTACACTGTACGTTGTAGAAGGTAGGTGTGGATTGTGGATTGTGGATGCAAGTGGATGAAGAAGAAGAATGGAATTGAGTGGATGGAGAATTGTGAATTGTGAGGAATGAAATGAAATGATGGAGAATGGAGAATCAAGACGGGGAAAAAAGACCGACGGGCAAAAGAAAAAGTTGTTTGGTGCATGTCTATTTTAAAGGAGCAAGACTACATGAAAAAAGAGGAGGACGACATACACTCGCGCTCAAGCTCCTTCTCTTTCTCTTTCTTTTCACTGACTAACTGACAGACTACAGGCTGCTGACTGCCTTGTCTTGTACTTTGTACTCCTTGGCTTTGGAATGAATTCTGGTGGAATGCGGCTTGATCTCCGGAGCATTTTTATTTATTCCTCCACTCCTCTTTCATCACGCTGTCTCGTGCCTTTTCATCTGTTGTCTGTTGTCTGACCAAACTCCAAAGTCCAAACTCCAAACTCGGAACTCAAAACTCAAAAGTCCACGCGCATTCATATGCATACATTTAACTTAATAGTATTTCCTTCCAGCTTTCTAGATTTTCTACAAGAATTTCATCCTTTTACACAGACACAGACACACACATACAGAGTGAAGACAGAGGGAGAAATCCGAAATACAATCCGACTTCTTTGTTGTTTATGAGGAGGGAAATCTACATTCAAATCGGAATACGAATCCGAATCCGAATCCAGGTCAAGTCCACAGTCTAAATTCTAAATTCTAAATTCTAAACTCTTAAGTCTAAACTATAAGCGAGATGCACATTTTGAATTCTGTGTACAAAATACAAATACAAATACAATTTACAGTGAACAGCGCACATTTCAACATTTCAACATTTCAACTATTTTCAACAAAATGAGCCACTTGATGGAAAATGGAACAATTCAAAACATGAAATTTGTACGAGATTTTACATGACGAATTACCAAGAGTTGAGAGTTGATTATAAAATGTTCAATTTAACATGTACAATGTACAATGTTGGTCCTTGATGTTCAGATGCAAATCTGGATCTGGTTTTTTCTTTTTATTTTGAGTCAATAAAAAACTTGTGATTCCAAAAACTTGAAGGAAGAGTGATTGACCTGAGTGAGAGGGAGAGGACGGAGAAAATTGGAATTTCAAAATGTTCTCTCGTCATTTCGCTTTCCAGTTTGGTTTTCCGTTTTGTATTTTGGATTTTGGATGACAATCTAAGTGGATCTTGAATCTTGAGAAGAAATAAATGTTCAACAAGATTAACATTTTCAAGCTAGTTTATCCGTCCTCCGCCCCTTCTTCTTCTCCTGTTATTGCTGTCGGTGTTGGTGCTTTGCTATTGCTTTTGGTGCTGCTTGAGTATTGAGTATACATTTAAAAGGGGACGAATGAGAATTATCGTGATAGAGAGAGAGAGAGAGAGAGAGAGAGAGAGAAAGGCGGACCAAAAATCTTTGTCTTAATGAAGACGCATGGCTGGGTAATTTTAGTGGCAAAGGCTTAATGAGTGTGATTCAGTGTGGCAGCGGGATTATTGTGCAGGCGAATTCGAATTCCAATCCCAATTCCAATTGGACTGCCACCGGAATAAACTCATTGGACACCAGACACGGGACAAGCAAACCCTACGAATCCAACCAACACAAGACACAAGACATTCTAAATGCTCAATGCTCAATGTTCATGTTAAAACCCGCGTCCGAGCAAACCTAACAAGGAACAAGGAACAAGAGACTGAGACACATGAGAGTGAAAGTGCACTCCTTCTCTTCTCTTCGGCTCCAAGTTCCAACGTATACCATAGCTTTAGAAAAAATTCCGTGTTTTCTTGCTTTCTTTCTTTCTCCCTTCCTTCTTTGTCTTTGTCTTTGCCTGTTTGTTCGGTGGTCCTGAATTGAGAATTTATTTCCATGAATGTTTCAAACGATTCCAGGTTCCAGGCACAATCAATAGAAAACGATAAATCTCCAGAATCCAGAATCCACAATACATGTAAAACGTGGATTCTAGATTCTAGATTCTGTACCGGAGATGCGTCCTATTATACATTTCAAACTAAAACCAAGAGCAATACAAACGCCAACACCCAACACCCAACATAAATGCCAGTGCCAATGCCAAGACAGACGGAGAAGAAAGGCAAGAAAGGCAGAAGAAAGATTAAAATGAAATGGAATGGTCCAACTATGAACGCCGTCAATTGTCAATCCGTCCGTCTTTTTAAATCCAAATATCCAAATATCCAAGGAATCCAAAAACAGGAAGAGGAACAAGAACAAGACAAACAAAACAAGGACCAACACATGTTCACTAAACTCTAAACTCTAAACTCTAAGCCCGACAACCAACAACAACAACTTTCATTCCTTTTCTTTTACATTTTTCCTCCAAAATCCAAAAACAACAGAAATGGACCACAAAAAAAAACAACAATAGAAATGTTTTTGTCAAGTCCTTTTATTTCATTTGAATTTCCCACTCGCAAACTATTGGAGCATATTCTGTCTATAATGTCCAATGTCGAATGTCCACATTATAAAATGTTTCTGTTGAAAAATCCCAATTCCAATCAGAATCTCCATATCAATAACAATAACAATATCCGTACCAATAGTAGAACGAGTTTCAGTTTCAGTTTCAGTTTCAGTTTCAACCTTAAGTCTCAAAAGTTTCAGTCTCGTTGCTGATATCAATAGCCATAATAATAATAAGAGCACCCGCCTACTAAATAAATAAATACATAAATACACATCTACATTCACCAAGCAAAACGATCTAAATCCTCCACCAACTCCGACTGACACAGACAACCAAAACAACAAGGACAAGGACAACGAGGACATTGTCCAATTTCCAATGTCCAATGTCTATGGGACGGAGCTTGAGGATAAGACGAGAGGGCGAGAGGACGACTTGACGAGTCAAGATGACTTGAACCTTGAACAGCTCCTATACTTTATATTATATTCTATGCTCAACGTTCTACACATACACAGAATCTATAATCTGGAATAAGGATGCTACTCCGCTCCCTTGACTTGATATTGAATCTTGAATCCAATATTGAAATTCTCCACACGTCCCACTGTCAATGACAAACATGAACATCACATGAAAATTCATTCACCATTCTCCCTTGTCCCTTCTCCATTTGCTATCCAACATCAACATCACCAAAACTAAAGACAACTACTGAAGCAAGTCGAGCCAACCGGAGACTCGAGACTCATCTTTCCATCTCTCTTCCGTCTCCGTCCTCCGTTCCCTAAAGACTCGAGGCTCGAGGCTCAAGGCTCAAGACATTGACCCTTAATTGCACTCCACTCTACACTCTACATTGTACAATGTACATCCTCTCCATATCCATATCAATATCAATATCAATATTTCCGCTCACTTCAAAATTCTACTCGTACACAATACACAAAACAGATCGAGTAGAGAAATAAATGTCAATATTATATTATTTAATAAAATGCGTGGAATATCCTCTCTTTGTCTCTCTTTTTGTGTATCAAAGTATCAAAGTGGATGAGTATTTCTGTATGTGGAAAGGGATTGAATTGGGTCTGATGGAATAAAACAGGATACAATAAAGGAGATACATAAAGGGTACACTGTAAACTGTAAAGTAAAGCCATGTGAAATGTACAGAGTATAGAGTATAGAGTAGCGGAATGGAGAGAGAAAGAGCATAAACATGAATCTCTCACCAACTAAATTTTAATGTTTCCTCTGAAACAGAGCCAGAGAGAAAGAGAGAGAGAGAGGGGGGAAGCCATATATGGCTACATTTAGGGAGAAAGTATCCAAGTATAAGTGGATACAAGCTCTAGAATGTAGAATGTAGAATGTAGAGAAGGAAAAGAATGATGGTAATGCGCCATATTTAGGGAATAAATTGAGCAAAGTTGGCATTGTGCACCGAGAAGGAGAATTCATTTAGTCACTTTCCTCTTTTATATCCCCTCCACAACCAAACCAAACCAAACCAAACCAAAAGCACAAGCACAAGGAAAGTACAAGTTTGTCCCTTATAAAAGTACATTGCACATCTCACATCCACTCACTATAAACTACACACTCGAAGGAGAAAGTAGAAACTGGATGCTGGAGATGATGTAACCATGCACAATATCCATGTGGAAGAGGAAGGTGTAAAGACCGAGTGTAGTGTTGAGTGTTGAGTGTAGAATGTAGCAATGAGATGTGGAAAAATGGTGGGAATGTTGAATGTTGAATGGTAAAAGTCAAATGTGTACAATAGCAATAGCCCAACACCAACATTCTTCCTTGTGCACCACACACGCTGCACCTTGTATCTTGTACATTATATATTGTACACATAAAAAGTACAGAGTGCAATGTACAAGGATTTGAAGAAAGGTGTATTATATTATGCATTATTGTTCCGTATTATTCCTATTAGGGAAATGTCTACTACTCACCACTCACCACTCACTACTCCCATCCAATTCCATATAAATACATTAGCCCCCTACCCTTGGAAATTCTACATACTGGATACAAGATACAAGATACTAGATACATGATGCACACTTTTGGCCTTTTCATTGCCATCGCTCCGCTTGGTTTGGCTCGGTTTGGCTTGGCATAAAGTGGAAGAGGATGAAGCCGACAACAGTAGCAACGACGACGACAAGTACAGCGACAAGGAAAACGAAGAGGACAAGGACGAAAGAGGAAAACGCGGGGAAAAAAGGAAAACGAATTGCGGGCGAGTTTTTATGTCTCCAAGCCCCTATCAAATTGACGAATGGTACCTTTTTCACAACTACTCTCTCCCTCTCTTTCTTTTTAGTCTAGAATCTAGAATCTAGAATCCAGAATCCAGAAGGTAGAGTCTAGAGTGTAGGATCTGGCAACTACTTGGAATTGTGAATTGTGAATACTCACACACAATACTCAATACCAGAGACTGCACATTCCACGCCATTCCCATTGGATGGAAGAGGAAGAGGACGAGGAGCTGGAACTGGATCTGGATAGCGAAGAGGAGTGAGGGAAAAGTGAATGTTCCTTTTCCCCGTTATTACCATCTCTCTTCTTCTTTCCTGTCCCCTTTACACTATAGGATGTAGGATGTAGGATGTAGAATGTGCACTGTCACAGGGAAAGAAGGAGACGGCGAAATGATACAAACTACAAATACTCTTGTAAATAGATTCACAATAAAAAGAATGCTACACTCACCAACTTGTTTTGGCACTATCCACGCCATTACCATGAATCTTCATACCTTCCCAAAACTCCAACTCCAACTCGAAACATCCCAATACGAATCCAAATCCAACTCCAACTCCCCGCACTACACCATTCTCCATTCTCCATTCACTGATACGTATCTCACATGAAACATTGTGCACACTAGATACTAGATACTGGATACTAGATACTGGATACATCTCTATTAAAACCTCCTTTTCCCCATTCCAATCCCACTAAAATCCAGAAATCTAGAAATCCAGAATAAAATGTACTTACTACCTTGTACTTTGTAACGACATCAAAGCACATTGAAAACCACTATACTTTGAACTGAATTCTGAATTGAATTTCACCAAGTTATCTCACCAGTCACCAGCCTTCTGCTCGTAATCGTAATCATCAATTATCAATTTTGAATCAAATGCCTTTATAAATGCATTTGTAATTTCAGATGCAGAACTCAAGTCACTTGTGATTTCTCCTAATTTCCTATTGTACCTGAAATTTTAAAGGGTACAAATGAAACTGAACAAGTTTAAAGTTTAAAAGGGTTATTTTCATATTTAGTAAATCAAGTTGATGGGGGTGAATTTTGGAATTTTGGAATTTTGGAATTTAGAATTGTTGGTGTCTAATATGTCATGTTGTTGCTGCTATTGGGATGAAAGTGAAACAGGGAATATTTTTGGGGAGGGGGGCACTCCAACGCCAACGGTTCATTGTACACTGTACAAGTGTAGATAAAATGAGTTGAGTCTCGAGTCTCGAGTCGAGAGTAGAAAGTAGAAAGTGGGGTATGAAAAAGTGTATTTTGGTGGGAAATGTCGCAAGTAATATTGTGTATATTGGACATTAAAGCTCAAGCTGTAATTGTGAGTGATGAGAGGAGCGGGAGATGAAATCCGAGTCTTGTGCTTTCACATTACACATTGTACATTGTATATGAACGCTAAAGACTGAACATTGAGCTGAACATTCATAGAAAATCATATCCTATTTGGTATTTGGTATTTGGAACACCCCTAGAGCTCTAGAGTTGTAGAGTTGTAGAGTTTATGTGTTGGAATGAGGGGAAAGTGAGAGAAAGCGGGAGACAGAGAAAAAATGAAATATTATGGCCATAAAAAGTTTTAGACACTTTTCTTTTACTCACACATACACATTACAAACTACAAACTACACATTACACATATGCATACGAGATACGAGATACGAGGGAAACAGAGAACTGAGTGCGCCGTTTCTAGTTTCTAGTGTCGAATCGGACAGAACTTTGGCTTCATTTCCTCTCATTCCCTTTCCGTTCCTCTCAATTCTGATGTGCTCCGGACTCTGGACTCAACTCTGAACCAGCGCCAGAGCCAGAATGAGAACTACAGAACAGATCCTCGTCATGATAATAAATGAGAGATATGAAGAGTATAAATATGAGTCAATTTCCTCCCGTTGTTTTCCTTTCCCCTCCCTCTCTTCGCTTCTCTTCTCCTCTGTTCTCAGGTCTGCAACTGTCTGTTGTCTGTCTCTTCTCCCTTCACTTCTCACCCGTTTGATTTGATATTTGATATTTGACTCGTTCCTTTTGATTGTGGAAAAATGAGAAAACCCGAACAACCGAAAAACCGAGGTGCTAATTGTTCCCTCGTGTCAAAAACTACATGCAATATTTACCCTCATTCACACTACAACTTGATCACCGTGTACAGTGTACAATTTTCACCTTTCACCCATCAAAAGTGATTAAATTGATGAGAATCAATAATCTTGCACACGTGTAAATTATAAAGATTTACACGTTTTTACATGTTGCATGTTGAAAGTTTGAAGCGGACCACCAAGTTTTAATCAGTATGTACACATTATACATTACACATTACACATGTGGTTGATAAGGTGAAATTGACATGGACAAAACTAGTGTAAGATTGAGGTTGGAGGTTGGAGGATGGAGATTGGGAGTTGAGACTCATTTCAGATCCACTCGATTCTCCATTCTTAACGTTAATTGACTGTAGTCAACTGGATTCGGTGGTGAAAGCCAATGAGTCTTAATCAAGGTTCAAGAATGGAGAAGGGAGAATGGGGAGCATTGTGAATTGTGATGATGATGGCATCGACATCCACATTGGTTTTGGTTTAGACATTGAAATGAACATAGAGTGTAGACTGTAGAATGTAGAGTGTAGAGCGTAGAATGTCAAGTGTGGATATTTGGTGGAGAGTGAGAAATTGAGAGAGAGGGAGAGAGTGAAAGAGGGAGAGTTGAGAGTTGGTCATAGAGGACAAGTCAAGTGTAAATGAGTTGTATTAGTGGTTCCTTGATTTCTCCTTTTATTTCCAACTTGATAACTCACACGTGCTCATTGCACATGTGAACATCTACTTTGTACATAGTATATACTGTATACACTATACATTATACATAGCACCAAGGAGTATAAAGTATAATCCACATCTTTAGGTCTATCCCCTACTCACTCGCATCTAGCCAGTGGAAATCCATCGACTCCATCAAATGTCATCCATTTTCTACCTTCATTTCCCCCTCTTCACCCATGCTCCAAATTCCAAATCTAATGTTGTCTCGATTCTCGATTCTGGATTTTGATAAGAACAAGAGGCATAATTTCCTTCCTACTCCCTTCAGCCACCTTAGACAAGAGTCCATAGTCCATGTAGAAATCCTACCTAACTCATTCACACACTCAGTCACTCATTTCACTTTCACAACCAAATCAAAATCCAAATCCAAACTCTGCTCACAATTCAATCTTCAATGCTCAACGACTCTCAGCTTCTCAGCTTCAGTATTTAGCAATGGCAATGGCAGTTGCAGTGTCTTTTGTTGTTCTACCACTATTCTTCCATATATATATAAAGTATTTTCATTCCCCTCCCCACCAACAAAATGACAACCAAAAATAATAATCACAGTTCTAGCTTCTAGCTCTCTCTATTTCTCTCTCTTGCTCACACTTTCCCATTATTATTACATCTGCGTCTGTTGTCCTTGCTGCTGTCGTGTTTGTTGTTGCTGGTGGTGTTGTTGGTCTGGTGTAATCAAATATCTCAAATCTCGAGTCTCGAGTCTCCAGTCTCAAGGTAATTGAGAGGAGGTAAAAGTAGAAAAGACGCTGTTAGGTGTTAGGCTGACAGAAGAAGAAGAGGAGGAAAGAATAGGAACAAAAAATAAATGGACCTCCTGTACACTGCTGTATGCAGTAGTATGTAATATGTAGTATGTACAAAATGTTATTAAGCAAGACAAAAAACTACAGAGTATAAAGTATAAATGATGAAGAGCAAAAAACCATAGGCCGCTTGGACGTTGGACGATGGACGGAACAGATTGGACGGTAATGAGAGAAAATTGAGCATGTACGATGTAGGATATTTTGGTCTGGTATTACATCATAGTGGAGTGGCGAATGTTTGTGACTGATACACAGAGCATACAAGATAGAACAGCCATGGATGAACTGACTCCAGGAGACAGATTCAGATAGACAGTAGACAGTAGACAGTCCAGCACATAGACAGAGAGAGAGAGAGAGAGAGAGAGAGAGAAAGACAAGGACAAGTGAAAGAAGAGATGGTTAGGAAATTCGGATTTTAATGGTAAATGTCGAGTTTTGTTCTCCCATTTTCCACAGCCTTCTTGTCTTGTTCACTTCATTATTCTTAGAAATTGAAGACGCCATTCCCATCTGTCTGACCGTCTATCTGCCTCCGAGTCTTCTCTCTCTTCTACGCGGGGATGGTAGGAAGTTGGCGGAAGGTGGTGAAGAAATAAATAGAAATGAAGATAGAAATGGGGAGAGAGGAGAGAAATTATATTATATTGTTCCATAAATCACAAGTTGAGATGGGAGTGTACATACATATACACATATAAACGTGGTACATCTGAATCTGGAATCTGTTGTGTACAGTACACACTATACACTATACACATTTCTGCATTTCCACTGTCCACAACAGGAGAGAAGAGAGAACTATTCTACTGCAAACTGCAGCTATCAAGTTCTGCCTTGACACGTCCTGTCTCCTCTCGTCCCCTCATGTGGATTCCACCTTCCACCTTCTACCTTCTACCTTCTAGACTCTAGACTCTGGATGTGAATGTGAGGAGGTATGAAATTTCATTTCCTCCTTTGTCTTTCCACACATTTGAACGTTCAACATTTGTGCATATCTGGATCCGGTATTTGGATTAGATTGGCTTGGATTGGGACGGACTTGGAATGTCCAACTATGAAAAGAGAAAGAGACATTGGAGCAACATGAGGTAATGAACCACACTAGAATCTAGAACCCGGTGATAATTACAGCGGTTGACAGGAGGAGGAAGGAGAAGGAAGAGAAGCGGTGGAAAAAATGGACCGAATAGCTCCAATTTCATCACACTCTGCACTCTGCTCCGTACTCTGTACTCTGTACTGTTGTCATGTTCCGTCCCCCTACTTGTTCTTCTTCTTCTACTCGGCTGTATGTATTTGGCACGAACCTCACCACAAATTTCAACACTGAACCAATAGTCACGCTGAACGATAAAGGATGATGAAATTTAATTTATTTAGGTCAGGGTAAGGGATAGCTGGACAAGGCTTCCTCCCATTATAATTTCCTATGCTTCCTCCCAATGCTT
>JAQGBH010001518.1:0-31836 GCA_034698265.1 Sminthurinus aureus | reverse complement strand
TATGCAGTGAGAAGCGGATTTCGTTTACTTTTTCAGTTCATTCAAAATCAAAAGTAGAAAGGAAAAGCCATCACTGCATCAGTAGAGAAAGAATATGAAGATTTGTACTCGTAGAATTTTCTTTCCCTGTTCTGTTATTCTGCTTTCTACATTCTACACTCCACTCTAACTTCTGACTCATGCAAGTCTTTTTACCTCCTATACACAAAATTATACACCCAAAACTTTGAAGATTCTTAATCCTTAATACGAAAATGTGTATATGTAGAACGTATCAGTAAGGAAATGTTTTCAATGAGAAAGTTTTATCCATTATCCCTGAATCATTCTTAATTCTGTCTTTAAAGCTCTTTTACTTTTTTTACTTTTTACTGCAAGTTGAATTTTTAGGTAGCATCTAGTATTTTGATGTAGAAAGTTGAAACTGTAGGGTGTAGGGACATGGTTTTTCCCATATCCTTTCCAATAAGAAAAGACTAAAGTTTTAAAGCAAGTCGATTATGGCTTGCCAAGTTGACAGATAGAATATATGTAGACAGTACAAATTATAGACACACATAACAAAAACGCGTGATATCTTAGTAATTTGTCTTAGGCTTTTGTATAAAGTAGAAAGGCGATATTTGTTTTTGGGGTTTCTTGCAGCGCTCACAATAATTATTCAGAATCCAATTTCTTCATCTCCAATTGCCCTTCCAATGGCTGATTACTAATAATACGGCGATTTTGTCATCCCGAAGGATTCTCCTTTTTTGTAGGCACGAGGCATGGAAATACATTTTATAATGACATAATTTGACAGTTGATCATATCAAATTACCCATGTCCTGTCCTGTCATTCTCAAAACTCAAAACTCCAAACAGACACTAATAATTGTATCATGTGGTTTTGTGGTTTCCTCAAAGAATTTCATCTAGTCTGGCTGAGGCAACTAGTAACCAGTAACTAGTAGAAACCGCAAGAAGTCATTATCGGTTTTTAATTTTCCTTTTAAAGAATCCAGAGAATCAAGACTTTTATTCTTGAATTTACCCAAGTCAGCAGTGGGATTTTAAAATTAACAAGAGCAGAATAAGAAATAAGAGCGTGATAAATTATAGAATCTAGAATAATAATATCTTCCTTTCTAACCTTTTTTATGAGCAGTAAAAGGGGAATATTGAATTTTATTATGCATGTAGTAAAATTGCAGTGCAATACATAGGTGAGAAAAATATGAAAAACTCGAGTTAGACCTAGACCTAGACACTAAACACTAAATACTAAACGCGAGACGCGAGACATGCATGTCACATGTACTAGAAACAAGAAACTAGGATATATAATATTACCTATATGATAATGTGTACTATGCACTATGTGCTATGCAATATGTGGCAGTGCATTGTGCATATTTGTGTTTTATTTTGGCCTGGCACGACGCGTTGCACATTTACAATTTAACAGTGCCAGTGCCAGTGCTCGATGCATTGCACTCGGTTGCATTGCACTACATGCTTATGCAATGACTTTGACATTGACATTGGACTCTCGCCTCTCGACTCTTGTCTTCTCTCGTTTCTCGTTTCTCTACGTTTTGTCTTCTCACGCTCAGTTCTCATTCTATCATCCCATTTGTCTGCTCTCTGTCCTCTGTTCTATAAGTAGACAGTCAACTCCAACAGTTGATGCTAGATACTAGATACTAGATATTATTGCATATTAAACTCTAAACTCTAAACAATATACAGTATACAGTACACTCTATTTTGTACGTTGTACATTTTTTATCGCGCTTGTCTTTCAATTCTCAGCAGTCAAGAGCGCATCAGTTTTGAGCTTTTTTCATTGAGTGATACACTCATGACTCATGATATATTATCCTACAGCAAAAGGGACATTATGACACAGAAAGAAACAAGAGGGAAGAAATACAGAAAGACAGAAAGACAGCAAGAAAGACAGAAAGAATGGAAGAAGGAAGGGGGAGGGAATGTAAACATAAACATTTATTTCTCACATCCAATATCCAGTATCCAGTCCATAGTTCACAGGCCATAGTTTAATAATACATTAGCTATCAACTATCAGCTATCAGCTATCAACTGAAAGCACAAAGTACAAATGTGTACATGGAGAGTGGAGAGTTTCCAGAGTTGAGAATGAAGAACGTATTGTCATTTTCTATCTACTTATTATCTAGTCTTATTCATTCATGTCACATTCACATTTATATTCACTCACACTTGCTCCATAATCCATAACCCACCATCAACCATCTACCATCGGCCATCCATTATGACTTGTGACAGATAATGAAAAAAGTAAGGAAATGTAGATAAAGGTAGGTTCTAATATCCACATTGATGTTGATATTGATGTTTAGTGTTTAGGCAGGGTGATGTAATAATACATAATATATTACACATAATACATTATATCTATGTGTCAAGTGTGTGGTGTGTAGTGTGTAGTATGTAGTAGTATTCAGTATTCTCGTACATTCTCGTAAAAATTCCAGTATATAAACAAACATAATACATAATACGTGAGTGAGGTTCATTCATATCTGTGCTCTGTATTCTCCATAATATATAATACATGTTATTAGATATTAGATGGACATTGGAAGTTGGAACGTTTTTTCAATAGTTTTGCCTCCTCCTGCTCCTTTCTCACCATACTTGTAACTTGTAACTTGAAAGTTGTAATGTGTAATGTGTATGGAGTATGGAGTATGGAGTGTGCATAAATGGAATTACCTTTATATTATACTTTACACTGGACACAAAACGTATCTGGAATCTCAAGAAACTACATACTACAAACATGGTTTTTAAAAGAGCAATATATTCTATATTACATGCATGTGTAATGTGTACACTCTGTCTACTAGTCTATTAGTCATGATATAGCTAATACCTACGGTATGTACAATGTACATTGTACATGCACGGTGTAACCTACTAGATACTAGATATATTAGATGCTAGATGCTAGATACTCACAAGTCAGTAGTAGACAGGAGATAGTAGATAGTAGACTTGTAAAGTATAAAAAGAAAACGACACATGTACCTATGTATATATAATGTATACTGTATAATATAATATATTCGTACATATACATAAAAGGACGTCTAAGACCTAAGAGCTAACAACTTATGTATTATACATTATAAAAGTATCTAAAGTCTAAAGTAGTGGTGTACGTATAATGTATAATGTAGAATGTAGACGATTAGCCCTGACTTTTTTTTCAAGGACTTACTCCAAAACTTATTATACTCCAGCTCACAAAATCACACACACAAACACAAACACAAACAGACATACCTACTAGTGTCTGTCTGTCATTCGACAAGTTGAGAGTTGAGAGTCCTAGTACAGAGTAAAAACCAAGACAGAAAAATCATACATAGATAGAACCCAGATATTATGTAGAATGAAGATAGATGGAAAATACTAATCAATTATCAACTAGTATTTTCCAACCACATAATATCATTATTATTAGTATTAGTATTAGTATTTCCATTAACATTCTACTGGACATTGAACAGCACTGGACTGGAAGCTAAAATAGTAAGTTGTAAATAGTAAATACCATACACATGTCGTACGTAGTACTTAATACTTAAAGCGGATTCGTATCACAAGTCACAAGTCACAAGCAATAATATCTACATAATATAGAATACCAATTACCAGCAATTACACATGTACACAAGTAAAAGTAGTAGTCTTATAAAATACACAAAATCCACAAAAAGCAAAAAGAAACACAAGTACCAAATAGCTAATAGATATCCATCTCAGGGAGAGGAATAGAGGGTTCATTGAAATTTATATAACGATATATTAATGTTGTATTAATACAGGCAGAGTATACTTGTGCATCTTTTAATATATTAGAGACATTATTAGTTTCATTACTCATTTTCCCTGTTTTCACAATTCAAGATAACAAATGTAGAGAGTTTCATGTAATTTGTGTTCATTTGTGCTTTGTGCTCTGTTCAAAATTTAATTCCTTGTGACTCGTGACATCAAACACAACCTTTGTGGCATGTCCAAAACAGAAAATAAATCTAAAGGTTTGTCACATCATCCAAAATCCAAAGTTGATTGTACATAATACTTAATACTTCATAATGCACCATAATACTTCACACTAGAAAAAACACACAGTGAGAACTTTGTCTCCGGTATTGTGTACAGTGTACATGCTATATCTATATCTACAGTGTATAGTGTATAGACTATAGCGCACTAGGCCTATATGCTACAGAAGCTGTGTACTTTTTTGTATGTTTGTGTTTTTTTTGTAGTTTCAGTGTTATTTCTTCACTTAGTTTAGCTCAGTTTAGCTCAGTTTAGTTTGGTTTGGTTTGGTTTATTCAGCCACGGACCATGTGATCATGATTGTGAGTTGTGAGAAAAGTTGATGATATGATTTGCTATGATGTATTATGATATATAATATATAATATATAGCAGTAGCTATGCTATGCTATACTGTACACTGTAAATGAGGTAATAATATAATCTACCATGTACGTGGAACTCTAAACTTCATACTCCACATGTGTCTTTTACTTTACTTTTCCGTACTTGTGTATTGTGCACAGTGCACATTGGACAGTGTTTAGCGTAGATAGGTACTTACACTATGCAGTATGCTCCATACTGAGCATTGAGCACTGAATAGGTTACTAGTTACTGTAGTATGTGCAATGTACAATGTACAGTGTACAGTTTACATATAAAATCATACACTAATCACTATTATCTCGATTCTCGATGCTGTAATGTGTTATGTGTTTTGTGGATTTGTCATGAAGGAAAAAATAAAAATATGTTTTCCCCCTCAAAAATATTAAATATAGATCCACAGTCGATAACTGAGAATCGAAAGTCGAGTACAACCGAGGAAAGGAGTCTTATCAACGTTTCTCTTGTTCACAATACTTGTCAACTTTGAAGTGAAAATTCAAGTCAAGTGAAATCTACAGCCTATACAAAAAATAATAAAATACAAAGCAACCATTTTCCGTCTTATTGTATCTCATTATAAAAGAAAATATAATACATAATTTCCTAATAAATCTTACATTGTGGAATAAAGTGACAGTGAAAGTCGAAGTCAAACTGAAGCAGAAGGAGAAAATATCATAAATAGTTTTTGTAAACATTTATCAATAAAAAGTGAAAAGTGGAAGAGCGGAACAAGACAGAACAAATCATTATTATTAATTGCAAACAAGAGTTATTTTCACTAGGTAAAAATTAAAAAATAACGAGTTATGAAAAAGTGGACTAGAATCTAGAATCCAGAATCGAGAATCCAGAATCGAGACATTTTAAAATTATTGACCTGTCACCATTCGTCATCATCAACACGCCGTCGCAGTCATCGTTGTTTTTTTTACTGTTTTTCTTGTTGTTCCCGGATTATGATTATCTGTTGACGTGATGCCCAGAAACGGATAATCGGACTAGATTTTTGTACATGATTTGTGGTTTCTGTTTTGTGTTTTGTGTGGAATCTTGAATCTGGGTCAATGTCATTGTCAAAACATTGATTATGCCACGTACTTTTTCCTGTGATATTTCTGCCTTGTGCCTACTTTTGTAATGAAATGTGAACGGATTACCAATGTTTGATATTGATATTGATATTGATGTTGAATGTTGAATGTTGATATAGTGTAAAGTGTAAAGTTTGAAGTGATATAATAATTCACCAGTTGTATGTGAATGTTTGAGGAGGAGGAACTCATAAATTTGCAAAGAGTCCAAACATTTGACTCAAAGTATCCACAAATTTCAACCTACAAACTATAATAATAAAATAGACACAGTCTGTGAGTTTTCAGTGTTGAGTGGTGAGTGTCAAGTCTCGAGTACCGAGTTTCGAGTTACTACATAATAAAATATTTAAGTCAATATAACATTTTTAATATGTCTACATTCTTTCATTCCAGCTCAAAGCTGATACTAGTAAATGAGTGAATGAATGAAGACGAAACTTGTGTCACAATTGCAGTGTCTAGTGTCTAGTATCTAGTGTCTACTGTTTGCAGTGTACGTTCTACATATCTCATCTTCCAGTTAATAATAATTGTGCACTTGACATTGTTTTGATTTGGAGACGTCACAACTATTTATTCGAGGAAACTAATGATAAAAGAAGCATAGGCGTGGAGAGTTGAGTCGTGCTTTCTGCTTTTACTATTTATTATATTCACAAAAGTGCACAAGTATCCAGTATCCAGTCAAGTTACCTACCACACACAACACTCATCGTTCATTGGAAAATGGGAAATAATTTACATTCATTTCCATCTCAAGATTTTAGCATAATACGTTCGAGTAAGAAAGCAAAGGATAAGAGTAAAGGTGAAACGAGCTGGACGCACTGGCACTTGTGGATTCACATGAAATTGAAATCGTGAAAACCAATTATAAACCAAAAATAATAAACAATTATAATCATAAATACGAGCATTTTTTTAATAAATGTGAAAAACTGACCTCAAACCTCAAACTATACGATACAATTTAAAATATCAATAATAATAATCCTAGAAAAAACGCAAGAAATTATTATATACTTGTGAGATTAAAAAACAAAAAGTGAAAAGTTATAAAATAAAATTGACAATTAAGTACAAATTCCGAATTCTCAAATAATTCTCATACTTGTAAAATAAATAAAATAATTAGATACAAGATGAAAAGCAAGATGAGTTCTTCTTCATTGACTGGAGGTGGAAGTGGTTTTTTGGCGGGACTCCTCCGTTGCCTGTCTGAGATTACGGTAGAGCCGGTCCTTTTCCTCTACATGCTGTCAACCTTCTCCCAATACGCACTATTTCAGGATTTAGTCTATACAAAAGTGTGCCATACCAAGTATAATGAGACTGTGTGCTCAAGTCTCCATGAAGAGCACTTCAAAACAGAGTTGAACTCGGTCCAAACGGATTCCTCCCATTGGATCCTCCTCTCCACAGTCACCTACGTCCTCCCTTCCCTCCTCATCACCATCTATTTGGGTTCCTGGTCGGATCGATTCGGGAGGAAATGGCCTGTCGTCCTCCCTCCTCTTGGAGGAGCCTTCAGCTGCCTCATCTACATTATCATCTCTTTTGAGACAGAGGCTCCAGTTGCTTGGATCCTCGTCGCCTCTTCCGCCAGTGGACTTAGTGGTGGCTTCGTCAGCTGTATCATGTCATGTATGACTTATGTGGCTGCAGTGAGTAGTCCGGAGAATCGAACTGTCAGGATCTCTCGACTGGAGGCCATGACATTTCTGGGTGGGACGATTGGGCCATTTATTAGTGGTTCTATGCTTCAAGTCACGGGTCATGGTTATGCCTTCTGCTTCATGATGATTTCCTACATTCTCGCTTGTCTCTACGCCATGATTGTCGTCAAGGATATTTATGATCCTAGTGTCATTCGAAGGCAGAACCAAAGAAATGGACATCAACATAGGAAAAAAAGTTCCAGTCGAAATCAGAGGACGCAGGAACCAGTTTGGTCCATTCCACCCGAACAACATCAACATCAAATCCAACAGCAACAATTACAGATAGCAGACGAAACTCCATCCAGAAGTAGTCTAAATGTGGATGAAAATACCAATACAAATACAAATACAAATACTGATAAAGGAAATGGCCCTCAGGATCCCACAAACTCTTCTCGTCTTCTCTATTCCCTTCCGGAAAATAGTGGTAGTAATCCCATTGGGATCGGAGTTGGAGTTGGAATTGGGGTTCCAGGAGGACAAAAACCGAGGTGGGATCGTTCAAATGTGTGGAGTGGAGAAGGAGGAGGAGGAGGAGAAAGTAGTGGAAGTAATAGTAGTACTAGTACATGTGATGGCTGTAGTAGCAGTAGTAGTCGAGTGACTCAGGATGATCTCCCTTCGGATGATGAGAGAGGCAACATTATTGTTGCAAGTCAAAATCAAAGTCGAAAACCTAACATGACCTCTGGAATCCCTCGGAGCCGGGCCCGGAGAAATGACACTAGTGATAATAGTAATAGACACAGTAGTAGCAATAGTCCATGTTGTTGTGCCACTTATTTTGGTTCCGTCCACTTCACAGATGCTCTTACCACAGCATTCAGGAAACGAGAAGGAAATCGACGGCTGTACCTTCTACTCGTCGTCGGTGCGGGTTTCATCTCCATGATGGCAACAGCAGGTTAGACAGTAGAAACTTTCCTCATTCTTTTTTTTGACGTATCGAATGTCGAATTTCAAGCGCTACAAATTCCAAATTACGGATGAGCACGTTTAACATGGTGACTATAATTTGTATTTGTTTGTGTTTTTGTAGGAGAGTTGGATGTTGCCTATTTATTTGCCAAAGACAAACCTTTGACGTGGTCATATCAAACATACTCATACTATTTTGGGTTCAAATATGGTCTGGGTGCATTCATGCTCCTCATTGGAATGCCCATCTTTCTCAAGCTTCAACTGGATGATACAACCATTTGTATCATCGGCCTTCTCTCAAGAATGGCTGGACTTGTCTTTTATGGTCTCAGCTCAAATACCGTCATGGCCTTTTTTGGTGAGTTTTGTATTTATTCAAATTTCATATTGAGATGATTATTAAATTAAAAATTAAATGGACCGCAGTACAACACTTTAATCAGTGAGTGCGTATATATTATACACATATCTGTATATTATGTATTATGTAAGATGAAAATAATAAATGTTACGTACATACTACATAGAAACTGTAAAGAGTAAAGATTAAAATTCCGAAGCCCTGATTTCTGATTTTTGACTCATGTAAACAAACGAGTTGAGCTTGGAATTCGGAATTTGGAATTTGGAGTGTCATTTCAAATTTCAATAGTAGCTTACATATAAAAGAAAACTGTATTATTATGAATTATGAATAATCAACTACGTAGTTTTGATTCCGATGTGGAATACAGATGCACATGATACATTATTAATTATTATACGGCTATCTAGTACCTAGTATGTATTTAGTATGAAATGCTGAGAAATCAATCTTCAATTTACTTTCACAGCCTCAAACTAAACTCATTCAACCATTTGGTATCAAATTGGAATATTTAAAATTCAAAAGGAGTAGAGGAGATATCTACAGTTTCTAGTTTCTCGTTTTACAATTCCGAATGAAATGTAAATAAAGCCTCTGAATTTCCTCATCTTCTTTTTCCTCATGAGCCAGCAAAATCAAGTACCAGCAAGTGTTCTCTAGAGTCAAGAGTCGAGATTCGAGATTCGAAAGTCGAGAGGGATCGTGATTCAGAAATTATGATTTCCTATGTTTTCGGATTTCTATGCCCTGGCAAAATTTAATTTGGAATATAAATTTCAAATACAGGTCTTCATTCTAGATTTTGAATTATAGCTCCTAGATCTAGATGGTAGATGGTAGATCAAAAATAAAAAAAAACAAAACTTGGAATCCTACACATGACATGAGAAGGATTAAATTACATCTCGTTATGTTTTGTTAGACTTCCGTACTCGTGGAATATTAGGAGGTAAAATTTTACATCATTTTACGCTACTTTGCTCTTTACTCTTTGCGGTTTACACACTGTGTGCAGTGTGCACGGGATGTAGAATGTAGAATGTAGAATAATGTATAATGTGTGCACATTAGGTGAATAAAATCAATTAAAACATGAGTGTTTTGGTATTTTTGAAGCCACTACTCATATGAACTTGGTTATTGGTTATTGGCTAAGATTATGAATTGTGAATCAGCATAATTTTATCATGTTTTATCATGTTGTGTTGTTTTGTTTTGTTTATAATTTCAGTTCCCGTCGTTGCCATTTTCAGTTTTTTCACTATTCCTGCAACAAGAGCCCTTCTTTCTAAACTAGTGGCTCCATCAGAACATGGTGAGTAACATTTGACATTTTTCCATTATTCGTCCTGTCATACTTATCGCTTATTATTCAAACTACAAACTACAGAAAGTTTGTTTTTATCCTTTGAGACTTTCACCTTTCTTCATCCACATTTTTTAGCTTCAATAGCTGAAATACCTATGATACGAAGGTTTCTATTCTTATACTTATTATTATACCATGTTATCAATTATAAACATAGATGAATTTTTTAACGAGTTCCGATTTGTTGGATGTCTAGAGTCTAGAATGTAGAGCGTAGAGTTTAGAGTGTGGAGTGTGGAGAAATTCAAGGGCGATTGTATGTGTGTATATCATGCAGCAGACAAGTACAGTAGATTAAGTACATATTTAACTTCAACGTGTATTGTGTATTGTGTGAAATACTTTGAGAAATCATCAAGAAACTTCTTTTCACTAGTGCTTGTCTCCTGCCTCTCTGATTCTGTTCCAATTTCCAGTCTGAGCATCGATAAAACTCAACAAAGGGAGAAAAATCCCAAGACTTTGAAATTTCAACGAATATCACAAAAGAATAGTCAAAATCAATCCCACTGACAATGAGCGTAAATATTGGAATTTGGAATACTATTGGCCGTCAAAGCAGTGTGAAATTTACTTTTACATGATTGAGCATTGAGTGTTGAGCCCATGTGAAGATAATATTGTGTAACATTGTCAAAAATATCCTCCTTGTATTACATGAACATTTCTATGAGAATATGAGAATATTGTATCATGAGAGAGACAGTTGACGTGGAAAAGAATAGTGTCACTGAAGTAAGAAAATAAGTACGTATTCATGGGCCACATACATGTACATTGTACATTGTATAAAACGATTTCAAGTTCCATAAAAACTCAATTCAGAGGCAAGAAAATTATGGTATAGAATGAAGAAAAAGAACCACTTTTGTAGAGAGAGCTTCTAATCATTATCGCAGATGCATACACAATACACACTGACACAATGACACATACTGCCTTCACACATTCCCATTTTAGATTTTAGCCCTCAATATTACTTTCACTTGACTAAATTCCATTTTATTTTACGTAGTACCAGAGCAAAGAAAATTACTATATGAAAATATAATATGAAACTAACTTTCTTTTCCCACGTCCCCAGACTCCCGTTCCTCGTCCTCAGCATTCAGTACCTTTCCCCTTTTCTACTGTCCTACTCCACAAAAACCAAACCAAACCAAGCCAAAGCGCATGAAACACAAAAGTTTGAAAATTATGATTGAAAATTGACTGCAGGTGAGGAGGGAAAAGAAAGGACACGGAAGAAAACCCGATAATATTACATGTGTATAATATATAATATATAATATCCATTAGAGTTACTCTGAGGAATAAACAGATTATTTTCCTTCACAATTCAGAATACACTCACACTCACGCTCAGTGATCGAGGCCAAAAAAGCCACGTTCCACTTTTTCAGCTCCCCTGTCAGAACATAAAAATGAAAGAGAAATAATAGAAAAGAGAAAGCACTGCATGCTACATAATATTACACATGATATTTTTTTCAAGGGTTTACAATGCCAATCGCCAATTGTCAATTATCAATGCCAATATCAACTTGACATTATAAGTGAACCTACATTTTCAGACAGAAAATTCACAAGCAAACTTGGATTCCTCCTTTTTTATTACACACCTTTTCCCGTCATCTTATTATTCCCACTAGTCGCGAGTCACTAGTCAAGAAACAACTACATGTAGTCTTCGTTCTAGATCCTAGATTCTGGGTGATACACTGATGAAAGAGAAAGAGGTTAATTCAATAACGAAGTAGTCCTGGTGTTTCATGTAGTAATTAGGACAAATTGAATCCAAATTTCAATTTCAGCTTCACTGGTAATCAAATGAACGAATTAATCAGATTCCTGTGCCTGGAGCCTCGAGCCTTTAGTACCGAGTCTCGAAATTGGAGATTGGATTTTCGAGATGCCTATAGACTTTTTCGTGTAGATTTCAGATTCTTCAAAATTCCAAAACGATCAATTTTTATTTATTTACTAATGATGGCCTTTCTAACAAAAAATACATGGAACTGTACAGTCTAGACATGTTTTTCTTTTCTCTCCTTTGCTTTGGATAAAATGCGAGTATTGACTGTTGACTGTTGACGCTGACTGTTTACTGCTCAATTTAATGTCTAAATTTAGTAAAAAAGATCTAAAGTAGTTATGGTAGCTTCAAAACTTTTGAAGCTAATAAGCTCTAAGCAACTGTACTATCTACTGTTGACGGTTTTGATTTGTCATCTTTAGTATTACGAATTTTCAAAGCTGTTGATTGTTGATCTATAGAAGATGAGCACCGGTTTAATGAACATGACAAAGGCTTGTTTTTATTTTTACTCATTAGATAGAGATGACAGAATAGAGTAAAATTTGCATAAAAATTCAAGCTAGAGTCTAGAATCTAGAATCTAGAATCTAGAATCGTACTCAGTCACCTGTAATCTGTAATTCATTTAAATGTATAGTACGAGATTGATATAATTTGTTTGATCTATCCATTGAATTTTTATCCTACATTTGTAAATATTTTATATCTCCCAATTAGAAGTTAGAAGTTAGTAATTAGGGATTAGGGATTAGGAATTAAGGATTAGAGATTAGAGTGCCTCCTAAATCGTAATGAGCAATGTTTTTTTTGCATGGAAAACACAAGTATTTGGCATCTTGAATTTTGAATAAAATATGAAAACTAACTCACAATTTGTAATTTGATCCGTATTTTTTTCCATTAAAAAGTTTAAAGCGAAATGAGTAAATACTTAAAGTTTGTGGGCGGGACTAGAATAAAAACATGAAGATATAAATAATTGTTGTGACTTTGCTCCATTTAAATTTACAGGAAAGATGTTTGCATTCTTTGCCATAATGGAGGATTTATGTACGCTGTCTGCCTCCGTCCTCTTCAATTCAGTTTATCCAATCACTCGGAGTCTCTATCGTGGATTTGTGTTCTACATGGCTGCCACGCTCCTCCTAATTCCACTTGTCATTATCTGGTATGTTTATTTATTTACTTTTACTTTGTCCGATATCCAGTATCCAATAATTACATGTTTTTCGTGTACTTAATACTTAGTAATTGTGTATTTTGTATGGGAGAATAAAATCAATCTCTTCAAGGCAAAGCAAAGCAAAGCAACACAATGCAATGTCAATATCAATATCATTCGACTTCAAAATTTTCCTAATGAACAAAATATGTTCCACATATGTCTTGTATTATTTTGTTATGTCACATGTACAAAATGTACAAACTAAATTTTTTTTTAAAACTCAAAAGTATCACAAGATCAATTATAAAAGTAAAGAAATTTTGATAGTTAAATATTTAATGATAAGTGAGGAGATGTAAATAACAAGTATATGAGGTCATAAGAGGAAAATGAGAAAAACACATAATTTTTCATGTTCAATCAAATATACAGTTATTACCACTACAAAACAAGATTATAATAATAACATGGATAAACAAATAAAATATTTGTCATCCATTACCCATTACGCAATAATACTTACTTATAATTTTCCTAAAAATCTCATGAAACTCAAAAAAACTCAAAAGGTTCAAGGGTTGCATTTGTTTTGGATTTGGGGTTTAGGATTTAGTATGAAAGGTTGAAAAAATGAGTCTCATGTTGAATCTTTCATGTTTTTACAGGATAGTGCGACGAAATCTTGTACTCAAGAATTATGAGGATACTGACCGCTCACGACCTTCACCCTCCGTTGCGATAAATACAGACGCAGAGGCGGATGAACATGATCATCGTGGAGATGGAGTAGAAGAACCAGAACCAGAGTCAGACCTCTTATCACATTCCCAGGAGCCGATTGGACCTTGATTCATTGATTGAAAGGTGGGTCACGTGTGATATATGATCTTTGATGTTTAATGGAAAATTAAATGTTTTTCTCATCATATGAAATAGAAATACGAAAACGAAGTACAACGATGTAATAATTATTCTTTCACCAAGTTTTTACAATTATAGCAATAATAATGTTAAAAAATCATAAATCGTAAAACTGGAAACATTTCGTAAATAAGACAAGCTAAATACATATAAACGACAAAATTCCCAATTCCCATTACTGTAGTTTGTAGTTTGTACTTGATTTGATTTTCAATCGTTAAAATAAACAACTCTGTCCTGGCTACAACCAACAACTAATTATTACATAATCAACCGATAATCGATAGTGTTACAACTCTCATTATTACAGTGTACTACCCACGTCATTATACTTAATTTCAACATATCGATATAAATACATATCTTTTGTCACTCACATAATATAAAATATAACAATGCTTAAAATAATATGAACTGAGCAATGTAAGTACAATTCACAGGCAACTTATATATTATAATAAAATTATCATACTAATATAATACCAAGTTCCGCATCCATGTAGATTGTAGACATACATATTATGATGTGGTCTGAGTAAGAATGTAATTTTTATATGTATATCATAATGAATAATGTTGATACAAATACAAATGCTGTGTGTAATTCACTTTTATTCAATACAATCTCTCCTGTCTGTATATAGTGTATAGGTTTATGCTGTACACTTTACACACTTACCCACTTACATGCACCATGTACTTGTTGTTTTATATTATGTAATATTTACTGAATGTATATTATATTATTTACTTAAGACCCAAAACCCAAACCCCAAAATATTTATGAGTGCATGTAAATAGTAAATATAGAACTGATCGTAAAAGATGATAAGATATGATATGATATGTAACTGTCTATAAAAGTAAATGGATGCACGCGCTACTGCTAACTGCTGTATAACTTCAACTACAACTTTTCTCATTACTAAAATGTAATAAGTAATAAGAAACTAAAAAGCCAATATTATTTATCTAGAAAGAATTATCATAAACATTTTATTTCATAATATATATAACATAATACATATTTAATACATTATGTATATTGATACATATCTGTTAGATGCTACATACATATTATGTGTTTAGCACATTGACATTTCAAATACTGATCTATATACATAGTTAATATTTACTATGTAATTTAGAGTTTAGAGTTTAGACCTGTAATCAATAACAAATTTATATTGTGATTCATCGTCATTTATAAATATATATGTACAATGTACAATGTACAATGATCTGAAAATGTAAGTATGGACGAGTTTAGCAGGATTTTTACTTACTTGTATTTAAAAAGATAAAAATTACACACGCTAACAGTATATTTATGTATATATACAACGAAAATAAGAGTACATAAAATTTGTATAATATATATTTCTAATTTCTAATAATTCCTAATATTTTTTGTCCTTTGAACTAAAAATAGTTGTAGATTTTCTATTTTCTATTCCTTACATTTGGCATTTGGCATAATAAATGCCTAATTAAATAATTAAATAAACGTATATATAATACTTTTTCCCTTTTCTCGGCGTTCTTAATAATTCTTAATTTCTTCAGTTTTTTGGGCCAGTGCCATAATATTATATATTATATATTATTATTACATAATATTTTATATTGTTTCGAGTTTTGAGTTTGGAGTTTCGAATGATTTTTTGTACGTGTTTGATGTTTGATGAAATATATAAAATGGACTTCGTACCTCGTTATATTATTGTTATTTACTTTTTACTCTTTCCTTCGTCTTTGTAAGATGAATGTGAGATGATGATAATAATTCACATTAAATAATCCATGGTAAATAAAACATAATAAACAATGGAAAACAAATTTTATTCTTGGCTTTTTCAATATACTGTATTTCATTTCTTATTTCTTACGCAATATATAATACATAACGTGGAAAAAGTAAACTGTACTTTGTACATGATTTGTCTTTTGTTAAACTCGACTTGTGGTTTGTGTTAAACACACAGTTCATAGCTCATACACTTTAGTATCGGGGCAACATGGATCAAGGAACGTGAGAAATTGTGGAAATATGCATTGCCCCACATATTGTGAATTTCAGCTCATATCAAACATCATGGATTACATGCCATTGGCATTGGCATTGGCGTTGGTAAATATTAAATACTAAACATGTTTTGCTCAAACAAACGTTATTGACATTTCTCAAATTATGTTTACGTTTTTAGACCAATTTTTCTTAAACTAACTTAAACTTTCTCTGGCTTTCCCTTGTGTGTGTGTATTCTCAGAAGCTGTGACTGCTTGTAAGTAGTTTGTGATTTGTATAATGCATTTTACATGTATGCATACATTTATTGAATAAAATATCATATGAATGATTGAATCAATTATCAATCTCATTTCCCACTTACGATATCTCATATTTCACATCTGACATCTTTGACTCAAGATTTTTCCAATGTTTACAGTTCTTGTTTTTTTTTCTTGTACTGAAATGTCGAAGTTCCAATGTCAAATGTTCATTTAAAATAACCAACTAGATAAAAAACAGAAACGAGTAACGAATTAAGAATCAAGAGTCAAGATTGAAGATTGAAGATATATAAACAAAATCAAAGGAAAGTAAACATGATTAAGATTACAATTTACAATCGATATTATTTATATTGCCTGTGCGTTCCGTGTTGTTTGTGTAAAAGTTAAAATAGATCTTGAACTTTAATGACTGACACATTGACACATGCAGAGAGACCTGAGGCCAAAGACTAGAGACCAGAGAGTACAAATCTATGATATTGAGGGAATGAATACTACTGAGATACATATAGTGAAACATTTTAATTTGTAAATACTGGATTCTGGATTACTTTTCTGGGAAATGATTACTAAAGATTAGATTATTTGATATTAGCCGCTGGATACTTGTTTACAGTTTACACAGTGACAACATGTCACTAGACTCTAGACTCTAGAATCTAGACTCTAGTCACTACCAGTTACCAATCAACACGGATATTGGACCTCGTCAATTATAATTTATAATCAATTGCAAAAACATTTCTGCAAAACGCTGGCATAATAATTAATAATACATGGGAAAAGTTAAAAGTATTAAAGCCATATGAGTATCTCAAACCTGGAATCTGGAAACTGGATACATGATATATTTTATTAGTTCAGCACTGACATCCGATGTACTTGAAAATATATGTATACATATCAAAAATCAAAATGAACATTCAAGGATTTTGCATTTCCAATTTCCAATTACCAGGTTTTACTTTTTACCCTTGAAAACACTGCTTGTTTCGTAATGGTCATTAAAAAGCACAACACACAACATACAACATGTCAATTCAACCGACTTTCAATTTCTAATTGGATGGGCTTTGAGTTTTGAGTTTTGAATGTTGAGCATCTTTTTTTGAAATCTTGCTGAGTTGAAAATTGTAAAATTCCACGAATTATATGAACTGTCGTTATTGAAGAATTTGGAATGCCAATCAAGTCTAGAGTCTGGAGTCTCCAGTCTTTAGTCTCGAGCCTGAGAACTGAGCATCAAGTGTACTCATATCTCATATCTCATATCGCCCGATTGCTCTTCCAGTTCATAGTGTTAGCGTAGCCATCGGGAGAACGGACTTGAAAAATTCGTGTGTACAGTATTCCAACAAACATACGAAATATTATTATTATACAATATACTCTTGTTGACGTGGTGGGCGGTAGTTTGCAGTTGGAAACTGGGAGTATGTGCCAAGGACCAGTGACCTGTTTATTTTTTTTCATGTCCAATTTTTTTCACATACTTTAACCGTCTCCTAGGTCCTAGGGAAAAAAGTCTGCAGAATCATTGGAAATTGGGAGATTTTGAAGCTTGGTGCTCATTGAGATAAAACTGGTGGAGCGTGAGCCAAGTTGACTGCATCGTTCATTGCATGCATCTGGAATCTAGAATCTAGAATCTATAGACTCTAGACTGTAGGAAATGTAAAATACGAAATGTCTACAAAGTACAAAATACTGCAAAGATAAATAAAATACAACCGACTTTTTTCTTGTGCACTTTTGGCTTTTGTATTATTGCTGTGATATTTGATTATCTTCAAAGAGCTCACACGAGATGTCACGCTGTCGATGATTTTGTACTATCTAAAATCTACAAACGTTTGCACTGAAAACTCTTGAACACGGGGAACAGAGAGGCATAACATATTTAAAACTTCCACGATACACAATTCGCAATACATGATAAAAAACGCATGTCGCTGACAGATAAATTATGTACATATCACTAATATGTAATATCAAGTCGTAAAATACATATGCCGTTTAATCAGCCTCACCTACTCCCGATTCTTCATCTTCCTTATCATTTTTATCACATTGACAATTGACATTATCATCACATTGACATATTGAATGTTGAACATAAAACTACAGCATGAATCAGAACCAGACGCGTTCATCTAAAAGGACACGTTGTGGGGAAAATGGCATCGACAATTATGCTGATTAGGGCATTAATTCAATGCACCTGTAATTAATTATTATTACCATTAGAACAAACTAAAACATGCATCCAATTCGTAGTAAAAATAATATAAGCAATTCCCCTCGTATATCGAATCTCGAATCTCGAATCACAATTGAGGAAAAGTTGAATAATTTTGTTGAATGATTTTATAGCTGTTCAGTGTTTTTCCCTCTTCTTCACCTTATACATTATACAAATTACATATCAATACCTCAGTACGTTCTTATCAGTTTTGTTGCGCTTGTAGTTTGTAGCTTTTATATAACACAAAATACATAATACAGTATAAATCATTTCAAATTAGGTATTTAGTACGCATTATTTTGTAGATATTATGCAATTTATATGACGGGCTTGGAAACTGGAAATTGGAATGTTCCAAACGTTTTCGTTCCCAACCCCCAAACAAATGCCGAAATTGACATTGTCAAAGAAATTGATCATGTACAATTGCACAAGGATAATGATCAATAATAATCAATGATGATTGTACATATAAAATAAATAAAGCATAGCGGAATGTTGTACATTGTACATACATTGAAAATGGCATCTATTGTGAACTGCGATTGAAAATCCGGCTGATTATTGATTATTGATTCACTAATTGATTGATTATTTATTAGTTTTGATTAATTTTCCCAATTTGATTCGGCGACAGCTTTGATTTCCACTTTACATGTCAACATCTGACAGATATCTCCAATCTACAATCTACATACAGAATACAGGATAGGTCACAAATCATAAAAAACAATGTACTTGTCTTAATATGAGTTTGATGCGAATTCATAATTCACAAATATAAAAATAATAAAATACTATTAACTGTCTCTCACTGCTTACTTTTCCGAGCTCTTCGTATAAATATAAAAAGGTTGTGCACTGTCATCATCACTCTTGGATCGTAGTGAAACTGTTGATAATATTGAATTGTGTGTTCTGTATTCTGTATTCTGTTTAAAATATTATGAAAGGATTTACAGCTTTCTTGGTGGTGGCAGCTCTTGCCATTGCCTACGCTTCAGCTCTCCCAACATCAAAAGGTACATGAGAATACATTTTTTATTCACAACGTCATATTGTGTCAATCCAAGTACCGTTTCTTCAAATTATATTATTTTTCTTCCCAACTATCAAAAATGGGAAAAGTACAAGAAAAATTGATTACAAAGAGGTTTAATATTTTTACAATGATTGTATTGATAATAATCAGAATGTGATTAAAAGGAGGAAAATATCAAATATCAAACAAGAGGAAAATTATGTAACGATTGATTACAAATTACAAACCTTACAATTGACAATTTACCTTTGTTTGCAATCTTTACAGCGGATAAGAAGAGAGTTGTTTGCTACTACGGCTCATGGGCGGTCTATCGCCCGGGTAATGGAAAGTTTGATGTGGAGCAAATTGATCCCAACCTTTGTACTCACATCGTCTATGGCTTTGTTGGACTCGGATCTGATGGCACACTCGCCGTCTTGGATTCATATAACGATTTGGAAGAAAACTGGGGAAAAGGTAAACAAAATTGTTTGTAAATTTGAATACAATCAGCAAAATTAATAATGAATCATAAATGCTTCAATCACCACAGACCGGAAGAACAAACAAACAAACAAATGAACAAACAAACAGGATCAAAGAAGACATTTTTAAAATCATTCGCTAGTTACATGATCACAAAGAATCAGCATTATTTTCTCCTTCTAATTTTTAAGTGAGCAAAAGTAGCCTGAAGTAGCTTCCTGATCTTAGCATCTTTTCTCTTTACATGAATCTACATGATTTTGGTAGCAAATTTCATTTTATTCATATTATTTTCAAAATGGTTATTTCAATTTTGAATGCTTTACAGTGCGAAATTGCCCTCAAAACAATGACACGGGGAATTACCATAAATGGCATGTTCAAGTTTTCAAAGTATGAGTAATGAATTGCAAGTTACAAGTGTTTTTAATCCCTTTTAACCATTTCTATAGCCTCTTGACTTTTCAAGTGTAGAGTGTAAGTGTTGAGTGTAGCCACTTTTTGTTGGTATAAAAGCATCAGTTTTGACATGAACGAACATTAATTTAGCCTTGAACTTTGGACTTACATATGAAGAAATAATACTCACACATTTAAAATAAATGTATTATTTTGTGCAACTGCATGTCCCTTGTCACTAGATCACATTAGACATTAGACATTAGTAATTAGTTTGTTAATGAACCAAACTGGAGTTTATTCAAAAAGTTCCGCTTGAGTTTGATGCTTTATTACTTTTTCAACAACTTTTCCCTGGTAAACCACAAATGACGAATGTAAACGTTGCCCATACAAACAAAATTAAAATCACATCAATGCACGTGCAGTCCCAAGTCACAAGTCACAGCATGACGTAAATATTTAATGAAATGAACATAAGACCTTGACTCTGACTCTTAGGATTTTCAACCAACTTCCTTTCCAGATTCCAGATAAAAACCATCTTTTAATAGCACTTGAAGAAAGCAACGGAAATGAATATATTTTTCAATCCTTTCACTTTTCCCTCAAAGGTTAAACGTTATCAAAATCAAACAAAATATATAAAAAAATGTACGGCAAACGTTAAAGGTTTACGTTTTACGTATTTTCCAGGAAATTTAGGTAGAATGCAGAATGTGAAAAGGGAAATGTAATAAAGTAGGAAATGATAGTGAGAATGCACTTACTTAATGATGCATAACACATAACACATGTTATTTTAATAACAAGTCTTGTTTTTTTCTCATTCATGCATTTGTTTTTGTTCGGTCCTTTTCTCGATTGAAGTAATTGAAATGAATCAATGCCAATTATACTCTCATTTTACCAAGATTACTTTATACTTTTACAATTGAATGAAGTAAAATTACCATGATTTCCTGTTACATTTTAAATTTTCAGGAGCCATGAAGAGATTCACTGGGCTTAAGAGCCAAAATTCCGAACTCAAGGCACTTGTTGCAATTGGAGGCTGGAACGAAGGTTCCGAGAAATATTCAAACGTAAGTCATATTGATATTAATATTATCTTTGAATTATTAAGTATTAGAATCAAGAATTCAAATGGAAAATCAACATTCAACTCGCAATTGAAATCTGATAACACAACAAGCATTGCAAGGTCCAATCTCTTTATTTGTGCCTTCAAAGTGTACAAAAAATCTTCATATTTTTCCAGATGGTCGCAACTCGAGAAGGTCGTCGCCGATTTATCGACAGTGTCATCCCATTCCTCCAAAGTCAAAATTTTGATGGTTTAGATTTGGATTGTAGGTCTAAATTCTCAATATACGTATATAAATGACATTTGGCACTTGACAGTTGACATTTGGATTTTTTCATTGTTCATTTTGTAATGAATTTTTCTGTTTTTGTTTTATTATAGGGGAATACCCAACTCAAAGAGGTGGCAAACCAGAAGATCGTGTAAGGAGTTTAAAAATTAACATGTATTTTACTGTCATTTTTTTATCCTAAGTTTCTCGCTATCCAACCATAAAATAGCTAAAATTACTCTTGATTTTCTGCCTTTTAGGATAATTTTGACTCATTGATGGCTGAATTAAGAGAGGAATTTGACAAATATGGATGGCTTATAACAGCAGCTGTGAGTGCTGGTGCCCCAGTCATCAAAGAAGCTTACAACGTCCCAAATCTTGCCAAGTACAGTACAACAACATTAAACATTACTTTTCTGAAACAGGATGAAATTGTAACATAATTTCAATAATAAGGTCAAAGGTCAAAAATTAAAAAAAAAAACACCCGAGATCCCAGTTTTGAGATCTTTAGGTTTTTTATCTAAATGTTAAAATAGGAATGTTTGTTTTTTTTTCAATAGATATTTGGACTTTATTAGTATCATGGCTTATGATTTCCACGGAGCTTTTGAAAAATATACTCATCATCACACTCCCTTGTTTGAACATCCACTTGACGCCCGAAATAACAACTCTGTTAACAACGTCGTAAGTTTTTTATTTTCAATCTCAGTCTTTTTAATTCTAGTACAATCCATGCAATAAAAAAAGATTTAAAGTTCAAGATGGTAAAACTGATTTTGATTTAAATGTTGATATTAATCGCAGGATTATGCAGTTCATTTCTGGAACTCTCAAGGAGCTCCATTTGAAAAATTGAACTTGGGAATGGGTTCCTACGGACGTGGATTTACTCTTGATGATCAAAATGTAAATGGTTTATATGCACCTGCAAGTAACCCAATTCCCGCTGGTCCATACACAAGAGAACCAGGTATCCTTGGATACAACGAGATCTGTGACTACCTCCAAAAGGAACAATGGAATGTGGTCAATGATGAAAATTTGGCTGCTCCATACGCCGTCCGTGAACGAAATTGGGTCGGATACGAAAGTGTTGAAAGTATTCAAGCCAAGGTAACGTAACAAACAACACAACTAAAAAAACATCATGAAAAGTACAAATATTTTGCATACAATTCTTCAGTAACTTCAAATTTCAAACTCTATACTTTGGATGCTGTAGGAATTTGAGGAATTTTTCTGTGTTTTTATATATTTGCTTTCACCTTTTCCGGCTTTTGTCATTCTGTCCTTCTGAGTTCCGATGCACTTTTGTCATTTATTCCATAATATCATGTAACTTGTTGTCCCAAGTTCTGGGAACTACTACTTTTTTATCTCCCTTTATTCTTTATTCTTTGTTCTTTATTCAGAATTCCTACTCACTGCTCATACATTTGATTTCTATTCCATTCCTAAAAATAGATAAAATATGGTTGATTCACTGTTGGTTGAATGCTGAATGTCATGAACACAAAGTACAAAAACAAAAAAAAACAATCTTGTTTTCACGGAATCGTGAAACAAGCTCAGATTTTCATGTGAAAGGGAGTGAAAACTACAGGTGTTAAACTTAAATGTAAAAACTAGTTTTTGCTCATCAAAATCCATATACAAATCCAGTTCCTGTAATAGAATTGGAACAAATACAAAAACAAAAACAAAAGTCAGCTTCCCGCTGTGACCTAAAGCGGAACCAAGTTGAGAGACACCATGCAAAAGTACCGGTATTTGTATTATTACCGAATGCTATTTTAAAGATAAAAAGAGGAAAAATCTTTCACCAACGGACGGCATAAAATTCCTTTCCATTTCCATTTCAATCCAGTCTCCAGATTCCAGATTCCAGATAGAACCGATTCTCTTTCAATTCACATTTCTACATTCTACAAACTAGTGAAGCTGCAAGTCAATTTTCATTCATCATTGAGCAGTCACACGCAACAACAATGATCACGTGTCATACGTGCACATTTCTATTTCTGAAGACTTGTTCTCTGCATTAGTAATGTCAATTGTGCTGCACTTTTATGGTCTGCCTTTTTAACCTTGTACCGAGCACATGGTACATGGAAAATTACAAGTTACAAGTAATGTATAAACCTTTTAAGGCTTCTGATTTGCAATCCCTTTTCATACAATAAGACTTTCTCCATACTCTATTCTCCACTCTCCAACTTGAGACATCAAAGAGAAGAGAGGGGAGCGGAGGAAAAAGTACAAATTAATTTGACTTACGCTCACATCTCATTCATTTACTCACTCAATGTATTTGTAGATATTTTATCATCCCGTCAAGTTCCATGTCGATGTCGATGCTGACGGAGAAAGTTGTTGTTGTTCTTTTTCCCCCTTGGCATTTATCATGAGAAAAAATAGTTTCCAGAGAAAGCGGAAGCTTAACACATGTGTAATGATGTTAATGTTGATGGTGTTGAACAGTGAGAAAAGGAGAGCGTAAAGTGCTCCTTGTGTTTTATTTGAGTTCTTTTTTTCTATTTCTGTTCATCTTTCGTTCATTCGTGGAACACTCTGGCGTCATGATTTTCTCTTAATTTTGTTTTGTTTGTCTTTTGTTTATTCCTGTTGCACTTATGCAAAGGCTTTATTATTCTGCTGGAAGCTAAACTGTAAACCCTAACAAGCTTTGAAGTGGGAACCGCTTTGATAATTGATACTTTAAATTTGATACTCGATACTCGATCCTAGTGAAAAAATGAATGTTACATTTTACACATTAAATGTTCAGGCTTATGGGTAAAATTAAGAGGTTTTTCTAGTTTTTGTAATTTGATCTTGTACATTTGTTTTGCAGGCTGCCTATGCTCGAGAACTTGGACTAGGTGGAGCTATGCTGTGGTCGGTGGAGACTGATGATTTCCGTGAGTTGAATTTGACTTTGATTTTGAACTCAAACATTGACGTCAAGCACCAAACTTTAAAACACTGTAATGATATTGTTTTTGTCTTTTAACTCTTGACTTTTAAAGGTGGAGATTGTGGAGAACCCTTTGCTCTGCTCAAGACCATTTACAGAACAATGAACGGTGATATTGTTGCTCCAACCCAACCCACCACTACCTCAACTTCTTCAACAACCCAAGATCCTAACAACCCAACACCAACAACCACCACCGTAAGTCTCCTCTTTTCTGTTACACACACAATGCAGAATAAATACATATAAAATTTTATAAAATTTCACAAAGATTCAGAAAATTTTAAGATTCAAGATATCTTGAATTCTGAATATTGAATATTGAAACATATCGAAAAAACATTGCAATTGCTATAAAGCAATTGGAATTGGAAACCTCACCTGTCTTGTGCATTTAAATTTCAAATTGCAATTTAAATTGTCAGGTGAGGAAAGCTCAAAGCTCAAAGTTCAAAGTCAGTTCTTTAAGAAAAAGCTCCAAAGAGAGAGAGAGTTTTTTCCAATAGAAACTACTGATATTTATCATGATATACTTAGACTTTTAATATCTTTATGAATCAAGAATCTAGAATCTAGAATCTAGAATTTAGAATCTCCAATTTAATTTGGAGAAAGTATCTTAAAAGGATTTTTTCTCATTGATCAGCGATCAACGATCAACGGTGACTAAGGAAGTGGAACGGACATGTTGTATGTACAATGTACAATGTTTTTGGCACGGAATGAAATTGGAAAGATTCACTTTTCCAATTTTGTTCCCTTTTCTTTTCTTTTCCTTTTGTGACATTGACGTAGTACAACTACTGTAGAAACTAGAACCTTTAGACTTTAGACGTAACGAGATCACGTACACGGTTTTCATCTTGTAACTTAATGTAATGACTTTCAACTCTCAAGCTACTGAATAACAAATAGGAGGCAAAGTCAATGAGTGAGTGAATGAGTGACTTTAGTGAGTTTACAACAAGAGAAGCGTGTGCATCGTGCATGTAAAGAGTCATCAGTCAGCAGTCAACAGGCTCTTGCACTCTTTTCCTTTTTCTCTCTTTCCCGACGATCTTTGATACTCCATTTGTTTCTTTGACATTTGATACACAAGTCATGTTTCCAATTTCCCTTGTACTTTGAACGTAAAAAAATGAGTTGCTCAATCCAAAATGTACAGAAACTATCGGCACGAGTAGAATTTTGACTGTTGAAATCTTGTTTGAGTTTGACCTTTTGGCTTTTGCTGAAAAAGTTTTGCACCGCATTAAAAATAAAATGCAATTCTTGAGAATTGAGAGAACCAAAAACCAAAAGGACGAAGAGTGAATAATGAACAGTGAATAATGTAATGTGAGTAATCTGGATATTTTGTGTTTTCTTGCGTACAGACCACCACCACCACCACAACAACTACAACCACAGTAGGACCTCCACCAGAGGGCGTCTGTGCTCATGACGGTTTTAACCGCGACCCGGAAGACTGTACAAGGTTTTACAGATGTAATTGGAATGGCAATGATTGGCATATCGAGTCTTTTGCATGTGGAACTGGAACTGTCTTTAATCCAGCAATCAACGGCTGTGATTTCCCATACAATGTTCCTGAATGCCAATAAATCATAGATCACAGACTACTCATCAACAACATATCAAAACCAAATACCAAAGAAAAAAACCAAATACTCAATAAGTAATCATGTGCAAAAACCATGAGTTCTTTTTGAACATTTTTGTAAATTTTTTGAATTCTTTAATAATAAATGAAAAGTGAATGTGGGATGCCAATTTAATAATAAATCATAATGAGAGACAAAGCATGTTTTTAATGAGTTTTTAAACCATTTTTTACCTCATTTGCTCTACTAATCATCTTAATTTGATATAACAAATTATTTGTTGTCGAGCTTCGAGTTTCGAGCCAAGCCGAGCAGATGATTTTTTTTTTGCATAAAAGGAACATTCTCATGATAAGGACGCGGATTTTATCTCTGGTTTGTATACTCATTAAAAAATAGTTGGGTTTTATTCCTACACCTGTAAGTAAATAGCAAATCATACAGTAATTAAACATGTACATCTAGAATCTGGAATCTGGGAATTGTAGAAACTCTAGCAGTCAAATCAATATGATAGCAAAAATTGATAAGGATTTCTGCCACAACCTTGTGAATTGTGAAGCTGTGATAAAATGTACTCCGGATCCTTTAGTCACACATTATTATTTATGTACATTTATCAATTGCTGTCACGCCAATAAACAAACACCTATGATTGACAGTGCTAGTGCCAGTGTCAGTGTTCAATTCAGCTGGTTGTGTTTTGGGTTTTGGGTGTCAATTACTCAATTCACAAAATAAATTCAATATTTCATGCAAACCGTGTAGTTGATAGTTGAGCATCATTAAAATAATCCGGAACCACTCAACACTCAACACTCTTTCAAAGGAACAATAGTGAAAGAGAGACGAATCCAAAATTCAAAGTGGTTTTAAATTCTTGTCATTTTACTTGATTTCCCTCCTACGCAAAACAAGTCAACCTTTGTAATTTAATTACGTGCAACCTCCATCCTTAAAAATCCCAGATTCCACGGATCGTAATTCGAGGTACATTTAATCAAGATACAAACTGGTTCTGGTTGATGCTCTGTTTACTTAAATTGACTGGAAATTCAAAATTCAAAACTGAAATCCAAACCCAAATTCAAATCCAACCAACTTCAAAAACGTCAACTTGGATTCCTGTTTTTAATCACGGCTAGAATCTGGAATCTGGAATCTGGCATCTGAAATTTAACACGTGAAAATTGGTGATTTTTACGTCAGACTTGACGTATTCGTCACTCATCATAAATCACGCATTCTGATTCTGAGGAATTCAACCTCCAGTTTACTTATCCAGTTTGGCTTTTGACTGGCAAATGGCGAATATCAAGTTCAACACGTGTAAGGAAACCTCACTACTTTTGACTTTCAAATACATTCATTTCATTGTAATTGAAATAATGAAAGCTCAAGGCTCAAGGCTTGAGAATCGAGAATCGAGAACACATTACATAATTAATTAGTGGAATCAGACCCGATTTTACATCTGTCTAAAACGTTTTGTTTGGTTTCTGGTGTCTGATTTCGGGAGAGTAGAAAATGGAGAAAATAATTTTCATTTCCTTGAACAGTTGATTGAAACTTCAAAGTAATATCAAGTATCAAGAATAATAAATAATAAGGCATGATATTTAATCTGAATCTAAATTTCAAGGTTCGTTGTCGTTTATCATCATTTTGCATACAATCTGGATGATTTTTGGTGGTTTCCCCGAAACGGCGGGTGAACAGCTCAATGATATAAATAATCGGATTCACAGTGAACACGAACAACAACAAGAAACTGTGGTACAACAAGATGAAGGTCGCTATTTAGCCTGCTACTGGGGATCGTGGTCAATTTACAGAGGTGGAATTTCATGTTTTAATTAATCAGAAGAGCTCAAAACTCAAACCATTTTCAATTAATTAAGCTCATTTTATTTTGATCGTGAAACTGTTCACTGTAACTTGGAAATTGTGAATTACAGTGGATACGCCGGGGAATTTCACAATAGCCAATTTTGATGCAAATCTATGTACTCATCTAATCTTCTCCTTTGGAAACATCAAGGCGGATGGTCAAATTTTTGACATGGATGGTTCAGGTGAGTTAATTTTGTTCCATGTACAGAGTTTTATTGCATAGAAATTTCTAACTTTAAATTGATACTCAAAATTCAAAACTCAAATCTCCAAACTGGAGCACTCAATCTCTTCATTAAAAATTAGCCTTGTATTGGGAACTCTTGGACAAGAAGAAGGAGAATCCTGACTTAAAAACCATTTTGGCCATCGGTGGATATGGTGCTGAAATTGCTCAGAATTTTACATCCACCGCCAGTTCACCAGACCATCGCCGAACTTTTGTGGAGAGTGCCAAATTTTACATGACTCAGTATGGTTTTGACGGCTTAGATTTTGGTATGACACTAAATAAACAGGAACTTAAATGAGCATTAAAAGTACAATAAAAATATCCAGAATATTCCAAGCTTCATTTTTCCAACGTGTTCTAAATATGACCAATTGACCTGCATAATCCTGAATTTGAATTTGATTTTGAAATAGATTGGGAGTATCCTATACTAGAAGATGTGGATAATTTTGTAGAGCTTATCAAGGTTTGTCAATTTTCAATGGTCAATTATCTACCAACTAATGCAGTGTAAACTGTGGGCGATAAATATGATTTTGTCCATGATTTAAACTTACAAAATTAGCAATGTGACCAACTTGTACATTTCAGGATACTCGAGATGGCTTCAATGAGCTTGGAGAGAAACAGAAGAAAAATTATACGCTATCTGCTGCTGTTGGAGCTGGTCAATACACGATTAAAAATGGATATGACATTGCGGGAATGGCAGAGTAAATACAATGACAATAGCTATTATATTTAATACAAGTCATAGCTACCATAATTAATCATAATTTATCGTCATTTGCAGTATTTTAGCCATACAATATGAATTATGAATATCAAGATCAGTATTTCAAAAATTATTATTATAAAATTAAACATTATTTTGATTTTTAATCAATACGTCTGTATAAAACTACTGTATATTTTATATAATGTAAAAGACATCTGGACTACTTTCATCTGATGACTTATGATTTTAAAATGTGGAATTCTGATTCGACTGAGGTTCAAAGAATTGGTCATCATTCTCCGCTCTGGTCCAAACCGGATGAAAGTGAGAAAGAGGACAAATTTTTAACAGTGGTACGTACAATGTATGGTGCAATGTTCATTCATTTATAAACTTTAAATAATATTTTGTATCTGAACCATTTATATAAAAAATAATGAGTTTCTACGTTGAACAAGCTCAAAAGTTCAAAGCTGGGTCAAACATCAAATGTTAAAAGGAGGCTTTTTTAAATTCAAATTTTTGTGCAGGACGCTGCAGTGCAAACATTTATCAATGGCGGAGCTCTTCCCAGTCAAATTGTTGTCGGTACATTTAGCTCTAGAATCTAGAATCCAGAATCTAGAGTCTAGAATACAAAATTGTTTGTATTTTGTATTGATGATTTGTACTACTGATGTAGCCAATTTTATTTTAATTAGATTGTCTTTTGATTTGAAAAGGTTTGGGAACTTATGGAAAAACCTATGCCTTGACATCCCGAGACAAGCACAATTTCTATGATCAAGCCAAAGGGCCCGGTTCTGCTGGCCCTGTATTGGGAGCAGCTGGGACATTAGCTTACTTTGAGGTAATTAAACATACAGTCACTACACTATGACTCTTTTTAGAACCATGAATCACGGATCACGCATCAAGTTTAAAATTTAAAACGAATCGACTTTTCCCTTTTCACTAAATTGCGTAATCAACCGGGAAAATCCTCTTACAGCTTTGTCATCAAGTTCCACTGTCGCCAAGTCCTTGGGAGTTCCACTTTGATCCGGAATATCAGGTTCCATATGCTTTCAACAGCTCACTCTGGGTCGGCTATGATGATGAAGAGAGTGCTATGATAAAGGTATGTAACTCAGTTTTCCCCCGTCTTTATCGTTCATATCCATGTTTGTAGATTACAGATTACACAAATTTCCAGAGAAGTGAATTGCAAACACAATATTTTCTTTATTACAGATTACAGATTGTAGACTATAGATCGTAGATATTAGCATCAGTGTTAGAAAACTTGCAAGTTTATAAACAATTTACAGGAGAAAATATCATCATGCATGTATAGTTTTTGTAGTTGTATGATGCTAGATTAGAGTCTAGGGTCTAGAGTCTAGAGTATAGAGAGAAAGACAGCTTGGTTTTAAATAGTCGCGTACAGTGTGCAGTCTAAAATATAGACAAAGGGATTCCTTGTAAAAGCCCGTCTAGTTTGAAACTTGGAACAAGCATCGAGTTATCTGTATTTAACAAGATAATTGATATTTTCAAATTCCAAATATCAAAGGTTACTTCAAAGAATTTCAGAGCCTTTTCACAAGTACGATATCAACGCCGAGCTAATACTAAAACTAATATTGACATTTTTTAAAGCCATGATCTTGATCTATTCCATAAAACATATTTTGGTTCACGTGAATTTTGTATAGGTGCGTTTTATATTTTATAGAGCATTTATTTTAAAATGTTGTTTTAAATGTTCCACATTTAATAAATATTACAGACGGACTACGCAGAGGGCCTGGGTTTGGCTGGTATACTGATTTGGAGCATAGAACAGGACGATTGCAATAACCTTTGTGGTGGATGGTATAAATGTCCAATTATTTCAGCCGTAAAAAGACGACAGGATTATCACAGCCAGCGACGTTTGCAATAAACGGAAATCAGGAGACGTCCAATTTCCACAGTCCAGTTTCCAGTGTCCAGTTTGCTATGAGCTTTAATAAATATGTTGGTTCTAAATTATATTATACACATAAATTCTATACTTTTTATAGAAGGCGATTCTTTACGTACTACGTAAATTACAAAATTCAAATAAATAATAAATGGAAAATGAAACCATGCAACTGATCTGATTTAAATAATTTGAAGAATTGTCTTTGCATTTTCCATATGAACAACAAATTTCAACCTTTTTATCTTTTTTCACTTTGTTGAATTCGGAAACAATTGGAAATTGAAAATTGGGAATAATTGGAATTCACCGGAAAAAAGTCCAGAACTATTTATTCCGGACCAACTTATTTTACATGGTTTATTTCTACTTTCTACAGAATTCCACTTTTCCCGTTATTTTCAAGTTTCAATTTTCAATCTCCCATTTCTCATATCTCACCCAAATTGCTGGAGTGAAAGGTAAAATGTCAAAAGCGAAACTCCCGGAATTTTTCCACGTACCATGAAATCCTGCTGGAAAAATTACCATATACGTGGATGTATCTATTACATTGGGGAAACCGTACATAAAAATAAACATGGGTACAGAAGTACCTAAAGAGGGAGCGAGCTAGAAGAAACGAGAGATTATAATTAGTGCGTCCATTTTTGTTTTTGTGTTTCGGTGGAAACGAAAAATTTGTTGCAAAAAACAACAAGTACGACAAACAAAAAAACTTTTCGTATTCCGACAGGCTGTCGTCACATATCCTTCTGTACAAAAATGAAATTTCTGAAGAATTCAATT
>JAQGBH010001517.1:0-31851 GCA_034698265.1 Sminthurinus aureus | reverse complement strand
AATTACTAAGGAAGAACGAATTGAGGTCTTTAATCCAGTTGGCCTTCAAACTTGATTCATACTGCACAAATGTAAGAGTATCTACAAAAATAAAACCATGAGAGTAAATGGACAAAATAATTCTTATAATGTCTCATGTAGTTAAATGTGATGAACTGGGAGGAAATAGTTGCACTTTCTTTCCATTTATGGCTTCTTTTTTTCTTGCTTGTACATTGCAGAGTAAGTGAAAGTAACCAGTGCTGACTATAAACTATATTGATACTGATACCGAGTAATGTATTTTGTATTCTGTGTTCTGTACGCTGTGAAATACTCAAGACATAAGTGTAAGTTGTTATTGTAATGATAATGCTAATACTAGTTACTAGTGTTGATAGCGAAAACGATTTTACCCATACTTGCACTCCTACTCACACTCGTATGTCGTACTGAGTTGGATTGAAGGGTAAAGAGATAATATATGAAGATACTTAGTGCTAATATCACCTATTACATATCACAGACCGCTATTCACTGTACTCTTCAATGGCAACGGCAACTGCAGTTCAAGTTCCGTCGAAGCATCATCATTAGACTAATCTTAAATACATGGGTATTCTATCTTAAGTAGTGGAGCTGTCATTTAATTTTAACCAGAGGTAAAAAAATCAGACGGATGATCCAATATCCCTCTAAACGTCATTTTGTAGAGGAGGAGGAAAAAGCAGAAGAAGACGAAGAAGAGTAAGAGGAAGGGGGAAGGAGGAAGAGAATGTCAAAGAAAGATATTTTCTTATGTAAAATTACTTGCTGCTTACACAGGCACACAAATAAAGACGTTGACTGTGGACTATGCAGCATCCAGCACCCAGCATCTAGTATACATACATAATATAACTTTACACTACAAGTAAAATTCCAATAACACATTTCATTAAACAGTTACAGATTGCCTTCCATTTTCCTCTCTTCATTAACCATAAGATTTTACATTGTACATCCCAAATGTTGGTAATAATACACAAGTATACAAGGAACAAAACAAGTATTGGATACAGGAGAATGTAGAAAGTAAAAAATAAAAAATAAAAAATACGCATAAATGTCTAGTTGAAAGATCCATTTAGCATCAATAGGGAAATACAAAAGTACCTACAAAAGGAAATAGTCGAGTTAAAAAATGCACATGTAGTAAATGGTAAACACACCAGTACCAGCACCAGTCTCTCTGTCGGAGGAACGTGAAGATACAAAGAAAAAACAGGGGCCCTTTCCTTGACCCAAAAGTGGAGAAGTCTAATGAGCAGAGTCTTTTACTGTTTCTTATCCCAGATTCCAGCCTTTACTATTCAGACATAGATATATAGATATATAGACATCCAAGTACAAAAGGTACAATCTACAGATTCTACAGGCTTCATGTACATTGCACATTGTACACATGCACAATTTTTGTTACAATGTAATGAAAGTCTATACTTGTAAAATTCAAAATCCACGAGACATTCGAGACGAGAAAAGTGAATTCATAATACATAGGATAATATCTTCGTATTTTTGGTTGTTTGAATACTCACCTCCTTTACGACTCCCAATTCCCAATTGGAGATACAGAATAAGGAAAATGAGAAACGAGCGTAAAATTAAGTGAACTTTACAGATAATTTTACTGCTACAACCTCCAACCTCCAAACTCCAACCCATGTACCAAAACAGCAGAAAAAAGGAAAATATGAAACATAACAGAGGAAAAAAACCTATACCTACAGACTGTTAAGTGTACACTGTACATTCTAAATGTCGAGTTGAAGAAGGTGATCAAAAATTAAGCAGAAAAAAATGCACAAGAAAAGCTAAGCAAGCAGCGGGTGCCAGGACAAGATGCATCAACTCACTTTTCCTTTATTTGTAGCTTGTTGTTAGATACGTTTGAATTTTGAGTTTCGAGTTTCGAGTCAGTAAATGGTAAATGTATATACAATATACAAATAATATATGATATTTTATTGAAAGAACAACTTTATCACTCAAAATTTTACAACTTTGTCTGCTAAAGTTGTAAACTAAATAGATTACATTTATGAAATTGCTCCTTCAACCTACATGTAAAATGCCCAATGCTCAATCTTCAATTCCAATGTGAAGTATATTTTGCTTTGTAGTTTTTAGTTTTACAAACTCTTGGGATTGTTCCCTGTCTTTTAAATGTTTAAGTACACGTCTCATTTTTCTCGTCCTCGTAAACTCAGTACGCAGTAAGTAAATAAAAAAATGAAATAAAAAATACACACAAATGGAGATGGACAAAGTTCAGGATATATTACAATTTTTATTGTCACATTGAACATACAACATGCAAGTCAAAAAGCATTTTGTATTGTATACTGTATTGTATTGTGTGCTGAACCCTCCACATAAATAATGTTTTTGTGAACACACTAGAATTTTACAACTGTATACTGCATAAACTTGTCTTTATTTTTATAATACGTTTTTGAATAGTATTGACGTACAATTATTTTTACACTTTGTTTGACAATAGCTCGATAGCTTAATCAAATTATGGATAATCAATAAAATTGCAATTGAAGAGTAATTTGTAATTGTACGCTTAACATCGTGTGTCGTGTAACATCTAACAGTTGGCAAGGTAGGATGTCTATCATTGAAAAGTGAAAAGTAAACAGGTATAGATACAATAAGTACAGAAAATTATCCAGCAACTTCAAATAGATGTCAAGCTCTTAATAGTTAATAACTTAACTTGATATTATGAACCATAAAGTACTTGTGAAGTTTGCAAACTGATGAAACGCTCCACTGAATTGGATATATGTTTTGGAGATCCAGCTAATCTCTCTTCTTGTCCACGGAGTTAACTCACCAATGCCAATTTTTTTTCAGTACTCTACAGATGAGAGTAGTATATCTATACTCTATATTCTATACACTATACAGGACACATGCAAGCACAGCTCGAAGTTTGTATTGACGCATACAACGAGAAACCAAAGACAAGAGACCAGACAGAGAAAATCCTGCTGCTTTTGTAGTTTTACGAAGCAAAAAGACGGAAAAAAGGAAAAGAAAAAGTTGAAGAATGCAAAAGCATGGATAAAAAGACGGAAGAATTGCTCCGTCTAGTGTCTAATGTATAGTGTCTAGTCAATTCTAGTCCTTTTAATGGCCAATTACACTGAAGTAAAAGGGACTGTTTAAAACCATTTCATAGAGATGTGAGCCGTATTGTTGTCCAAATGGTGATGAGAGAGACAGATAGCGGAGCTTATGTGAAAAACCTCTTAAAAAAAACCTTTTCCGTGATGTTCTATCCCCATTTAACGAAACACCATTGCTCAATGCTGGATCTACATTCTACATGTACATATTATACACACATTAAAACGAAAGAGACGCTCAAAGCTCAAAGTTGTTAAAGTGACGATACTGACTTTGACTTTGACTTTTTTCTCTTCTTTGTGGGTTCTGTTCCGTTTTGTATTTTGTATTTTGTACCGCATTGGCTGTCGCTGACACACTCTTTCCGTCTCCAGTATCCTTTTTAAGGTTCTGGATTCTAGATTCTAGAGTCTAGTTGTATTCCATGGAGATTTTATGCACAGAGGATAAACCAAAGACAGACAGTTTTAGAGAGTTACAAACAATAAAATAAAATGGATAAAACAGGAACGACTTGATGTACCCATTCAGTATTTAGTAAATGTTGAGCAGAAGGATTGAAGTCTTTGTCCTATTTTGCCCTATTCATTTTCTTAAATTTCTAATAGCTTTACTCTTGATTTTCGTACTTCATCCCTGAAGAATAGTTGTAGTTGAATTGGCCAGGCTGATGAGATGACAAAATGTACAAAATTTAAATATTACGAATTACGATGCACGAACAAATTTACATGCTCATTGCAAGTTCAAGAATCAAGAATCAAGATTTCAACAACACATGCTTCCTTGATTCATGACGTTGTCTAGAAATTAAAAATCATACCAACAAAAAACTCGTAAATCTTTTCCTGAACCTCAACCTTTCACTAATTGGTGACAAAATAATTCCGCTTCAACTTGAGTTTTGTACTAAGTACAGTAATCAAGAAAATGGAAAAAGTACAGCTAAACTTGTTTTACATTGCGTGGACTTATCGTACCTATTCATGTTTGATGCATGTGTTTACTTTAAATGTTATATTAGCTATATTATCTATTCATAGTGTAACTCTTGTAGCAGAGGAAAAAAGTATTGAAAGTATTGTGTACCCATTTCACTACTTTTAGAGCTGTTCATCTTCTTCAGATCCAAACTGTCAAATTTAAATGAATGGTCAAGTGACAAGATAATAAAGCACCAGAAACCACAAACCACAAACCTCAAGACACAGGACTTTAAACTCTTGTACTATCGATCTATCGTATATCATGATCAAATATGGTACATGGTGTATCATTTGTTGATGTACAAAGAAGGTGCAGCTTTAGAAACTTGTGATCATTGCTATGTATTTAGCTTAACTCAATACTGAATACTGAACGAATACTGAATACAGGGTAAAATACCTATAGCTATTCTCACCAGTCACGGCACAACAAGGAATTTGTAAACTATCCAAAAAATCATGGATATAGATAGATAGATCGATAGAACGAACTAACATTTCATTTTCAAGGGATAAAATGTAGTCTCAAGTTAAAAGTCCCGTTAAAAAGAGAAATGTTCCATGTTATCTTATCTACCTATTACCTACCTACCGATAAAAAAACATCTGTCTCATCAGTCTTTACTTTTTTGTATTAATTTCCAATTTATTTATCAGGTACGCTGAGGATTGAGAATTGAGAATTGAGAGGCAGAGATTTTCAAAGCTGTATCTTGTATCTGTATCGATTTAATTGATGCATCAAATTTAGAATTTAGACTTAAGATCAATCGATAATCGTCACAAACAAAAGTTCCTCTTTTTTGGCTTTTCGTTTTTGGTCTTTTAACTTTTACTACCCCAAATTCAATTTCATGGATATTGAACAACTGAGAACACAAAGAAACTACAGACTACAGATTCAACATTTAATATGCAAGGTAAGGAAACATATTATTAAATTATCATGAGGCAGATGAATTATTACCTGGGATTACACTTTCCTCAAATCTCAAATCTCCAATCTCCAGTCTCAGATCGTTCAATCTAAGTACGTATACGACCTTTTAGAGGAAATTCCAACACGTTCTGGATTTTGGATTCTGGAGATTTTCCGTTTCCATTTTGAATTTTGAACGTTGATGTGAACAGTCTGGAAGGGCTAACATTGTCTACTGATTATCGCTAGAATCTAGAATTTAGAATACAAGTGCTTTTAACCTTCAAATTCTCTGCTCAGATTTTTCAGATATTCAAGATAGAGCAAGGAGACGAAAGAGGCGAATGAAATTTATTTCGATGAGGCCAAACTAAAACGTTGTGAAGGCAACCTGTGTAATTTTAAATACATTTGAGGTCTAAGATGCTAAGGAGATAATATGTAGTAGAGTTATTATTGCTTTTTACGTGTTAATTTTCATGAGTCAAATTCTTCCACTAGCTATCAATAACAAATGATCAATAATCAACAATCAACACACGTGTTAGGATGTTAGGCAATACAATGTAAATTCATTATTCATTAGTACCTGAAACACGGTTCTTATGGGTATCAGATATTTATACATAGGAAAATCAACCGGCATGGACATTCGACACTGGACATTCACAATCCACACCTAAGCTTGCAAGCTTTAATGTGAAAGATTATCCGAATTTGATGTGGGTCAACAATAGGAATATTAAATTTTAATTTTATTATTCAAAGTTGCTTCGGAATGAATAGCGAGCACAGAGCACATGTACACAATTACAAAGGGAATAAATAAGGATAATTCCTCATAATGGACCTGTAATAATTCTTAAGTAATAAGCGTGGAGGAGGATAATATCACACACCTAAAAATCTATGTACCTACATGAAATACCAAATATCCATCGAGTTGTTCATTCTCCATTCTCCATTTCATGTCCACGTTTTTGATGCACAATCAACTACGTACGACTAAATACTAAATCTCTTTGCATTTTACATTCTACACATGGATTTTGTATATTATATTCTTATTCATTTCATGGTGGATTATCTGTCATTACGAGCAATGCACCACACGGCACAAAGACAGTATCAACTACAAGCTACATACTTCATACTTCATACGTGGACCGTATTTAGATAACAATCACATAAACCTCAAGATAAACTCCCACACCAAGTACAAAAACCTGAACATGATTACCTTTACACTAAACAAAGTGCATTGTACATTGTACATGCAAAGATCTTTAGTGTTAAAGACATATTATTCCAACTTCTAAGATTAGAGTTGATAAATCCTACGCATTCCACTTAATATAATACATTTTATAATAGCCTTGTAAATAAAAATGTACATGAATTATATGAATTTATATCTATTTTAAATGATGCTGCTCAATTTCCATAGATCAAAGCGTCATTTATTAGTCTACCAATTTGAATAATGGATTCAAAATCCAAATGACTAAATTTGTTTACACATGGTAAATCCAACCAGTTTTTAAATCCATTTGCTTCATCTGGTTCTCAATTCTCAAAAAGTATGACATCCCTTAGACCAACAAAAGAACGCACATGAACACGTCAATTTATTGTTTTAAATTATTAATATCGGTAACAAACTACAATTTTATGACATGAAGCACCCACACGATTCCTCAACATGTAAGATCATGTCTCTGGCTCCAAATTTAAATGGTAAAAGTAATAATAATGCTCTACTGCCGTTTGTCTACTGTCTACTGTTTGTTTAAAAGGAAAGAACGTGGGCGCAATTCTCGATTCTCGGTTCTCGATAATGATGTTATTATTCTTCTGGCTGTCACAAAGACAAAGACAAAGAGAAATACAGAAATCAAAGCCAACTCAATCGAATACAATACAATACAATGTAAAGACTCTTACAGCTTTGCAGGATCAAGCACAAAGGAAAAAGAAGACAAATTATGACCACCGGCCCAACGTCTTTGATAAAGACACATCTTAAAGATGTATTCATTTATGTTTTTCATTTATGTTATCTATTTTCATTTACAAACGTTTTTAAGTAAGCACAACCAACAACGTAAAATACAACGACAACGGTCCTCGGACAACAGACAACAGACATGTAGATGAATCAGATGAAAAATGCGTAGACAATTTTAGACAATGCTCGATTGTTCCAGTCTGTAGCGTGTAGTTTGTAGTTTGTATAGGTGCCATTTTAGGAAAACTGAGAACAATGTCATAAAAGACAGAATTTTAAATAAAGATGTAAAATCCTTAGGAAAAACTACTTTGTTTATTTTTCTTCACTAATATGTCTACTATTTCTCTCTTTTTTTATTATGTAAATTTACTTTTAAATGAGCTCACCAAAATAGATAATACAAACAGAATGTTTCCTTTGTATTATTACCATTATCCCAAAAATACCCAAAAACCACAGCACACCACATGTAAGTCATTGATCACTGCCATTGTATGAGATCTGCAGGGCAAAACAAAGACCATTGTCACTGTCCTTGTTTTGAAATTTTAACCAACATTTCATGTTCACGTAGCTCAGTTTTATTAATTGTCCACTTGTCCACTGGAATGATTCAAAGTCACAAAAAACTCGTAAAATAAAGTAAATGATCGTGTACAAGTTTTTAGTGGTACTTTTTCGTCAGTCATATCGTTTACCAGATGCAAAAAATCCTGTAAACTTTTATTCTTTTCATTTACCGAGCTGGAGACTGCAGAGTTATCTTGCAATTCGCGATTAAAATCTTTATGTAATGTCATTAGTTAAACGTAAAATGTAATGACTAAAGTAAAAGCCGTTTTGCAATGATTAGAATGATTCAAGTTATATAAATTTACAACATTTTCAACACTTGGAGAAAGGTAAACAGCTAAAGTGTAGGTGAAGTGTATGTACGTTCTCTCAAGACATTGACATTGGCTTGTCCATAAAATAATAAAATAAAAAATTTAATACTAATGTGAGAAGCTGGATAGGAAAAATGTGGATGCAACAATTTGTGCTAGAATGCGAAGCATAATGTTAAAGAATGTGCGATCGGAATTCACAGCAAGTTCTTTAACATTATACTTCGCATTCCAGCACAAATTGTTGGATCCACATTTTTCTAAACTTTGGTCTCATGTAAACTAATTACACTTTATACAATTGCATGAATTTTAAATCCCTCAATCAGTAAAAAACGGACCATGTGCTGGAATTAGTGAATTTTCTTTTGATTTTGACTTTTGATACTCATATATTTATCATGTACAATATCTAAAATCTACACTCTACACACCACCCACAGTTAGTTTCAATAGTTTCAGTCTATCTTCAAATCTCTTTGAATGTTTGAATGTTCTCATTTTCCCTGATTAGGAGCTTAAGGATTTTCCAAGATCCAAGATTCAAGATTCAAGATCATTGGCAATGTAATCAATGTAATGTCCAATCTTTAAGTAAAACCTTTGTAATGAAGACCAGTACAAGCTTAATCTCCTTCATTTTGTGCAGATACCCTATGTATCATTCGGGGGTTCTCAATATTCAATGTACGTTGTATACTGTACATACATGAACTGCCTTATGCACCTTTGATATTGTGGGATAATAAGACGCCTCGAGTCTTGAGTTAGACGTACATAAACCTGCCAGTTTCTAATTCTTAGGAACTGTGTTGTATTGCATTGTAGATATTTTGTGACTGTCTTTTCTTCTTCTCCCACTTAGACACTTCATTGTCAACTGTCTTTAGAATCTGGAGTCTAGAATCTAGACAATGTTTACGATGCAGTTTGCTAGTTTGCTATCATGCGTTTCCAGATTACACCACGTTTTTCTGTCTCCTGTCTTTCGTAAGCTTGTAGCTTGTATAGCTTATAGCAGTCAGTGTCACTTTCTTCTGGAATCTTGATACAATGTAACATTGTAACATGCTTGAACTGCATGCTCTTTTGAATCTCAAAAGGCGTTCCATTGCACTGGTGCATTTCTCTTCCTGTCTACTCTGTAATCTTAAGTTGCAATACAATTTCTTGTGTCTTGTGTGGTAAAGAACCTATAGTTTTTGGAGAGCACTTGAGAAAATCTTGTTCTTGTTCTGTATTCTGGATTCTGGATCTTGTGTAATAGGACTCTTTCAGTGGATTGTGTACCATGTACAATGTACATACAGTGTACATAATCAATATAAATGCAGTGTGATCCATAAAGGAAGTTGAGTTGAGGGTCCACGGTTTCTCCAGCATTATATTAGATTAGCTATCAGAAAGTATTACACAGTCGAGTTCCCTCCACTGGCTCAAACATGCAATTAGCCATTTACATTATTATCAGATCGCCTTCCCTCAAGTTTCCTATTTCTATTCCAGTTTCAATTCCATGGCCTGGCTTGACTTTTTCATGCGATCTAAAGATACACACACTGAGACACGTACCAGAAACTACGAATAACAGGAATATTGTCAACTGTGCACTGTGTATAATGTACTATGCATTTTATACTTGGACAAACTATTAGGAGAACGGAGCGTTCTCGAGAATTCTTGGTTGTGAAATTGAATTAATAAATTTAGTCCTTAATTCGAAATTCAGTATACAGTTTGGAGTTTGGAGTTTGGAGAATTTAGAGGTCATTTGCACTAGCTAACCAACTCGGTGAAACAAACTCCATCACGTTATCCTTTTATCATGTGCATTTTCTCTCCATTTTATGTATTTCATTTATCTAAACTTGACTTGCTTTCTGCCTTCCCAGATTTCCTAGATTTTAGATTCTGGATTCTAGAGCTTTAATACATAGGCAGGAATATTTACATTTTCCATAGTATAGGTGCAGTGGATTAGCCTGTCACGCCAAATCCATGTACATCTATTGACTTTTCACAACAGCATTTAAAATCTAGAATCTTGAATCTAGAATCTAGAATCTAGAGTGCAATCTTTTCACAATGTACATTATACACTATACACGCAGCGTGCAAGAAATACAACACACAACTTGGAGCAAACAACCACGTAAATTTCAGGCTATAATCTTTATGTTGAATCTATCTTTAATCTTGGCTTTTAATTTATGCAATAAAATTATTACACGGAATTTGTACATGTACCTTGTACATATGCGTCAGTAATGGAATACAAAAAGGATCGAGGATCGAGAGGTCATGTCAAGACTAGAGACTCAAGAATCAAGAATCAAGCTTGACTTTTTTGTTCTTATTCTGATTTAAAGCTGATATTGTGAATACTGCAAAACTTAAAGTTGAAGTGGAAATTTATTTATTGAAATGTGACGAGAGCGAGACAATAGGAGAAAGGGGAATAATATAATACAATATAATAATATGAAATGATAGGATAAACATGAGATTATTTTACACTTTCAACGTTAAAGGTGTAATTGCTTTTCTCACTGTGAAATGGAATTGATGATATGGAAAATTGCACCAGGCTCTTGATTTTTTATGAGATCACCTCAACCCTCAACATCACTGCAAATCACTGGCAAAGCACAACACACAAAACACATAATATTATAATAATACTGTGTATAATATATGCAGTTCCATCTACGTTATACCCCTTACAAAGCATTTTATCATGATTCATTTTATAGTTTATAATAGAGATATGTGAATAAATAAAAGCGATGTAGGAATTAACATGGAAATTGAAATGCAGTTCGCGTTGGCGTGACACGTCTTTTAAATCTAAATGGTTCTTTTTCTTGAGACCCTCGCTCACTCATTCACTCACTCACTCACTCTTTCTCTTTGTAGGTGAGAAACTGTTGACGACTGGACTGACGACTGAGGAAAATGTTAAATGTTGTTATGCACTTTGCGTCATAGTCACAGTCATAGTTCACAGTCAACAATCAACAAGTTTGCATGTGTACGGTGTACGTGTAGGATCACCGTCCAGGAAAAATTTAAATAAACCATTATATGCACTAGCAGTATCAGATTTGGTGTGCATTGTGCATTGTACACATGAGTATATATGTCTGCACTCTGTTTGATCTTGCTTGTGTCTTGTATGTGCACTATGCATTAAGCATCAAATATCTGGAACCTTTTCTCAGTCCATTGTTAATAAAGTATTACACGACTTTAAAATTTCAATGTCTGTAGGCTCACTTTAATTTTCACTTTTCATGACGCATTAATTTGAAACACAACAAAAGAATAGTTGCAGTTTAACATGTAAATGCTAAAGGCTGAATCTACCTGTAAATATTAGTATGACGCTCTGATTTCAAATCCCGCATGGATTGACGTGGAAAATACGTATGCGTAAATTGTTTTTTGGAGCAAAATTTAGCACTTAAAAATTGTCAACGAGCATAAAACATGGTATCGTTTTACAGTTTGCAGGGAAAAAGTATCGAAATGAAAAAACAAAATCAAGTCGTTTACTTTTGTTAAACACTTTAGTTCAAAGTTTAATTAAACTAAACTGAAATCATCGATGTAAATGCATTTACGTGTAATTGCTATTGTGTCTTGAAAGTATTGTCCAATGTCTACTGTATTCGAAAATAAAGCATGTGCAATGTGCACAGTGAATGATTTTGAGTGGGGGACAGGAAAAGGAAAATTGCATTTTTATACGTTTCATCTAATATTTGTGTCCACTCACTTCAAGCTTCAACATTCTATCGTATGTGCATTATCCAATCTTGTATAGGATTTTCTGTGCTGTGCATTCTCTTGTGTTAAGAGCCGGAGCACTTTGATGTCCATTAAAATGTTTGTCAGGACATGTAATAAAGATGGACAAGCGGGTAGCTGCTGCTGCTACTGTTGCTATCGGTGAGGTCCGTTGCTGTTCCTTGAATTGGTTCAAAAGGGAGATTTTTGATATAATAATATCAACACACTACACACTACACAGCACACACTGTCCTCAAGAAAAGGAAGGATGGAGGGAGTGTGACAAATCTACACTCTATCCTATATACCAACAACACATAGATGTAGTTGTACACTGTGTGTGCATAGTGCACAAGAGTGGATTAACTGGATGAAAATGTGTGAAATGTGAAAATGCACAAGCATACAAATACAAATACAGTGGACACAAAAAATAACGACAAGACAAGAGACAAGCGGAACTTTTCTTTTCTGTGAAAACCCTCATTGACATTGACAGCTCGGAATTGTCTCGACGTTCTCTTCTCTGTTCTTCCATCGTCATAGTAGTAGAACGTGTAGTAGGATGCACCAAGTATATACTAAAGTTCAGTGTACATTTACACTTTACTTTCTCCACTCTTCATATGTCTTGGTCAAGCATTTTGAGAGAAAACTCACTCAAAGCTCAAACCCGAGTACAGCCGTGAACTTGGCATTGACATTGGCACTGGATTGCAATTGGCATTGACATTGTCTTTATCAATGTCACGGATAGTCTTTACTCTTTATGCCATTCCCACTTCCACTTCCATATAAAATCCAAATCGAATGTCTAGAATCTAGAGTATTACTAGAGTATAGGCTCTAGAGTTCTGTGATATGTATGTAGTACCTAAGTTTGCATTCATCCACTAACTCGTCGTACAGATTTGTATTTTGTATGTAGTATTAGATATCACATTACACTGGAGAAAGTTGCAAGGAAGTAACTAAACTCACTGCCAAGGCCCGAATCCCAATCCAAATCCTTCCTAAATCCAAAGACGAGGAACAATGAGAACTACAAGCTGTTTTGGGAACTTTGTAAGATTCGTCCTGCAGCAAAAACCAAACCAAAGCAAAGCAAAGCTCAAGTACAAAGGCAAAAAGCAAGAGATACTGAAACAGAAAAGCGAACGCTAAGGTGATTATATAGATAAAAGTGCAGGTCGCGTGTAGTAGTATCTAGAATCCAGAATCCAGAAACTAGCATCTAGCATCTAGAATAAAATAAAGAGGTAAAGAAAAAGTAGGAACTGTAGGAAAAGTAAATCTGTGACACTGCAATCTGTAGTCTCAAGATTTTAGCTTCTGGCTTTGAGCTGAAAGAATGACCGGTGTAATGGAACCTGGAAGTGTGCTTTAAATTCTCCTTTGACTATTTACTACTGAACATGAGCACCCGACATCCGACATTGGACATTGGACATCCTATGGCCTATGGTAATGTTTAAAACAAGGCAAAAGCTTCTTTCTACAGAAAAAAGGATGGATGCACTTTTTTCTCTTTATTCTTCTGTCTTTATGTATACTCATCTAACTACAAACTACAAACTACAGGAGGACAAAATGTGTCAAGGGCTTCCTTTTCCGTTTACAATACACATATCTATAGATGAAAAAAATTAAGCTAAACATTGAATTTATTAATACATTTAAAGGTATTTTACATGTTACATACGTTTGTTATTTTATACCAATTAAATTTAAATTGGGTTAAATGCTCAATGAAATGGAGTTTCCAGTCTCTAATTCTCTAATTCTCCCAGTTACCTACTAAGAAGAAAAAGCACCCTACACCCTACAAATATTGTAAGTTAGAGTGGTTCTCTGGAGTAGTAGTAGTTCTCTTACAAGGCGGTTTTCTGTTTTTTGGTTTCTGGTCCAGGTCAATTTCCTGTCGGAATGGATTGGAAATTGGAAGCTCACCTTTTCTTCTGGCCTTGTATTTACAATGTAGAATGCTGTATGCAGATGCAGATGTGATAAGAGTACTTAAAGAGTTAAAGGAGAAGAGCCAAGGAAAAGGCTTTGTATAAGTATATTTATATAGAGCGTCTCGTCTTTGTGTATGTTATTCCACGTCCGACGTCAGGAGTTGTGGATTCAGAGACACAAGACACAAGACACAAGACACAAGACAAGACACAAGATGCAATTGATGGAAGCCAGGAAAGCTTTTGAAGAGCTGTTAGCTGTTATTTTTGCATGTGCGTTGAATTTAATGGAAAATTGTTTATTTTCTAAGGCACACGCCGGATATGACAGACGGACTTTTCTTTTCCTTTTCCCTTTCCTTCCAGCTTCCAGTTTACAGTCTCTAGTCCCTTCTTCCCTTCTTTCACTCTCTCTTTCTGTACATAGTGACTCTTCCTAAAACAACTCTATCATCATAGTCAGACCAAGAGCGTTATATGCATGTAACATATAACGCTCTTACATATGATAACTGACATACAAAACACTAAAGACATAATATACACATATATTTACATTTAGCTCGTGTCTCGTGTAGTCACAAAGGAAAACAAAGATTGTGTACACTATAGACTCTAGAATGCAGAATGCAGGCTGTGTTTGGTTGTAGACAATACAAAACATACAGTAGATTGTGAAACGCCGTCATTTCTTTTTACACAGCAAACAGAGAACAAGGAAGAAAGAACAACAAGAATAATAACACAGAAGATGAGGATGAAGAAGCTGGAGCTGGAACTGGCGATGAAGAGGCATTCAAACTCATCCTAGTCGCTAGTCACTAGTGTTTCTACATCCTACAATCTTTAGAACAACAAGGTAAATGCTTTGGGCATTTCTCCTTCACTTTCTTCTCCAGCCATGAATGAAATACCAATGCGTTAAACTATTACATTACTCCTCACTGCACTGCTTGCTCCAGCTTCAACTTTTGCTTTCAAAAGCTTCTATTAGTTGCAATAGAAACAACTTAACTTTTTAAAGACAAGACTCAACTCAGCTCGTCTCATCTGAGAAGTCACCTCACATCCAACTTCCAACTCTCAACTCGCAGCTCTCAACTTGAAGCCTTAAACTTTCAATAGACATCAGACATTAGACACGAGACAACAGACAACGGCAAAGTTGACCTAGCCTTAAATGCCTTGCTCGCGTGTGCCAGAACGTCAACATCATTTAACTCTAGTCAACATCTAATTTAAACAGTCGGCATCCCTTTTGATGAACGCTTCTGTTTTCCTTTTTCCCTGCTCCATTTTATCCCATTCTTCTCCTGTAGAAGGAAAGATAGAGTAAGAAGACTGAAGATTGTTTAGTTGTAGTTTGTAGTTTGTAGTTGTCGTAATTCTGTTTTTCTTTATAATTTATTCTTCTTTGCGCCCTCAATGTAGAATAACGAAGAGTTTTGACTTTTGACTTGACTTACTTACACAAATTTCCCTGTGGGCTCCATGCTCCATTCTCCATTCCTCATTGCTTTGCTTTGTATTTTGTATTGTATTTTATATTTATACAAAGGTTTTCGCTGTACATATTTCTTTTTACAATCCATACATGCATAAATGTCTTACAGAAGGAAACACAACTTCAAAGACGCGAGGCGTCAACTAAACGCTCACAGTGGTGTCAACGCTGACGACGAGAGAAAGAAAAAGCAGCGGCCGACAAGAGCTTACACGCTTAGTATTTATACATACTAGATACTAGGTAGGTTAGGTACATGAAGCGGAAAAGCTTTTTATAACTTACATAAATGCGAATGAACAAAGGATAAGACCAAAGCAGAAAAATGGAAATAAAAACAATGGACAAAGGACGTATCAAGAAAGTCCAATTAGCACTACATTTAGTATCAGACGTCAACATGTTTTAATCAATCTTGGGAATGTCACTTTGAATTCTGAAATTTCAAGAAATTTCGACAATTCCAGGAATCAGCAAATAATACAACACAAAGGAAACATTAATAAGCTGAGAGTTGCTTCGCAAGATCCAAAACTTCGACACGTGTATTATGCATTCGTATAAATCTGCTACTTTGTTACAAGTTCTAATGCTCGAGAAAGAGAAAATTTACAAGTGAATTTGTCGGAAATCTGGTCTGGTCTGGTCTGGTCTGAAGAATTAGGATAAAATGGTGTCCATGTCTACAAAGTGCACAGTCAGCAAATGTACAAATTCAGTGAAGAAAAGAGCAAAAAAGTATGAGAAGATAGAAAATACATATAGCCATGTCTATACTCCGTGAAAATCGAACATTTAAACATCTTATACATAATATTGTATAAAGGGAGTTGAAAAGGAAAAGAGCTGGGAAAAAGAAGTAAAATATCAGTATAAAATGACTTGAGACTTGATCTATCTACTACAAGGACATTTTCAATGTTCAATTTCATGGGAGAAAGTTGCTATAAAGCTACTACATCTTATGCATATATATATGCGAATGTATGGAGATACTATTGGAGCATTAAGCAGAAACCCTGTGCTGTGCTACGCACATATGGATTTGACAGCGCAAAAAATCAGGAACAAGTAGACATTAGACAGTCGGCAGTTGGTGGAGAAGCGTAGTCGAAAATCTAGAGTATAGAATCTAGATTCTAGAGTGTAGATTCTAGATTCTAGAGCTGAGAGTAAATGGTATGAGAATTACAAGTCAAGAAGAAGGATGACCAACAATACTTTAGAAATAAATCAAAATTTCCGCAATCTCAAAGCTCGAATCTTGAATCCAAATGCATGTATTGACACAAGAGATTTTCAAATGTACTCTCGCCTAACTTTCTCTTACAAACACAACTTGTACTATTTTTTATGCTCCATCCTCTTCTTCCGTTGTGTGCTGTGTGTTGGAAAATCTATAGTTCGGAGTTTGAAGTTTTGAGTTTGGAGTTTGGAGTGTGTAGAAATTGTTCATATACGTAGATCCACTACCATTTACCATTTCCCAACATTTTTCATGTAACAATAACGAACGTTCCTTAGATCTCTTGAATGTGTTGCTGGCTCCATTTTTAATGCGTGGAAATATAATATTTAGATTTCATTTTTCCATATAGATTTTCAATAGAAATATCGATAGTGATATCGATATGAATGGAACAAGAGAAGAGAACAGATGACATTGTATAGCTGTGCAGTGTGCAGAAGATACACGAAGCAAGGATAAAATGCGAAATGCATCAACTTTTTTCATACTTTTATAATGTATGTGTTGTATGTTCCCATTTCCCATGCATCATGAATGCATGTATATGCATATCTATGTGCTCAACAATTTTCCTTCCTTTTTCGTGCTTCCCTGCTTTCTTTCTTTCTTTCTCCCTTTCTTTCCGTATTCATACTGCTTAAAAAGATGAAGGCTAAGTTTTTTCATCCTCATCTTTCTATGCTCTCCCCTTTTGTGTACTTTTCATCTAGATCTCGATCTCAAAAGTGGATCCATTTCCATTTCCATTCCATATACTTACTGTTACTCTTACTCTTACTCTTACTCTTGTTCCACTCTCTTTTTTCACTGTGTATACATTTTTTCCCAAATTCAAGACAGGATGACGGAATAAATCAAAAAGTCTTGGTAACTCTCACTTGCTAAAAGTGACTGCCAATATATAGGATATAAGAGATTTCTATTCAAATAGAAAATAGAAAGCCGTATGTCTATCTGTCTGTCTGCCCGTCTATCTATACTATTTTATTTTGCTATTTATAAGTGTCTGGCGTGTAATATACTACAATACTACATTCACTCAAGTAGGAGCAAACAACAGTCAACACATTCAGCTAATATTTTTATCATTTATCATGAGTCAAGTAGCTTCAAGAATTTAAAAAAGAGGATGATGAAGGCGAAGACGTAGAATGTAGAAGTAGAAGTAGACGACGAAAACCCATTCTGCTAAGTAATAGTACACATTACACATGTGCTTGTTTTGTCTTTTGTCTCTGGACCTTTTCCTCTCAGCACACTCAAATCTCAAACACACATAAGTAAATGCACTTAGTTTCAAATAGTGGTCAATTTTTAGCATTTAAACCCACAAAATATCCACCCTACACTTTGTAACGCATACTGTATAACACGCAATACCGGACCGGTACGCTAAATTCTTTACTCTAAACTCTAAAAACATGCTACAAATTCAAAAGTCAAACACAGTCACTTTTACCTATTTTCCAAACACCAAACAAGTCTTCTCCATTTAAACCCTCACATTTGACAAAATTGAGCTGAGAGTTGAGTTGAGTGCAGTGGAGTAGCCAAACTGGAGTTTAATGGAGAAATGTGAAAATTTACACCAAAAGTTCTCTTCCAAGTTTCAATGACTCCTTTTATGAATATTTCTAGTTTTTTATCCCAAATCTTAAATACATCCATATCCATAGCAAACGTATTATGCTGTTGGGAGAGGAAGAGTACCCACGAGTTATTTAGTGTCATCCTCATGTGAGTTCTGTCTCCGTTTTCGAGTTTAGAGTCTAGAGCTTCGAATGTCGACTAATGTTCATGTGTTCTGAGCTCAAAACACTTGCATGTGTAAAAGTATACAAAGTACATGCAAACCGAGCTGGAAAGCATCAAGAAACGCGAACAAGGTAATTTAGAATGTAAATTTAAATGTAGGATGAAAACAGGCTTAAAATGAGCAATAATATAACGGCTTATCGTTAGCGCCGTTTGAAAACGTAAATAAATAAATGCAGGCAAAAAATACAAAATACAAAACTCTTCTAAAACGAAAACGACAAAGACGGCCTAGAACATAGTGCAAAAAGATGAAGAGCTGAGCGAGAAAGAGAGAAAGAGAGAAAGAGAAGGAAACATCAGTAAATGAAGAAAGAACTGTTGACTGTAATAGAAGAGCAAGTTTTTACAGAATTTCGGTATTCAGTATTCGACATCTTTTTAACTTTGCATAAAACATGATGCGTAATACATAATACATGAAATACTTGTCATATTTAAGTACAAACGCCTACAGCCTACAATCTACAACCTGAAGCTGTGACGGCATCAGCATCAGCGGAATCGGAATCAGAGTGAGAACCAAAGGAAAAGGAATGAATGATAAGAAAATACTTGAGTATTTAAACCTCTTTTGCATCTTTACTCGCCATCAACATACAGACTTACATATGCATTGTGGGTTGTATACTATATTACTATATGTTATAGGTATTTTACTTCTTAAAAGATGGATCACAGATGGAACCGAACTGATTCCGGTTTTAAAAAGGTGTATTACAACCTGCAAGTACGGATCACGCTGGGTTAAATTTCCCTCATGTACATTGTAAAAGTACAGTGAACACTGCACACTGTACACTGTATAAATTCCTTTAGTTTCAGTTTTGGAAGGAGGACGCGTGTGTTGGTACATTGTACACCTATAAAATTTAATGGTGAGGAACTCAAGCGAGGGAGAGTGGAGTAGATTTGTGAAAGAATTTATGGGAAAGTAAGTAATTCATATAAGATCCAACATCCAAGATCTAAGGGTACTAAACTCGTATAAAAAATAAAATATTCTTCTACAATCTACGTTCTACATTCTACAACATTATATCGTATATATGGTACGCGAGTGGTATGTAGTGTGCAGGATCTAGGAAAAATGCATTCTGTATTGTCTATTGTCTATTTTATACAAGATACTTTGATTTAAGGATATTTTTTATGTAATAAGCTGCAAGCACACAGGGTATTTTAATGTATGTACATAATACAAAGGTAGGTAGATAGGTAGATAGGTAGGACAAAGGTAGGAAGGGAGTGAGTAAGGGGTGAGACGGAACTCTCTACCTCTCGCCCTGGAACAACTAACTGAGTTTCAGATTGAGTCAAAAGTCAAAACCAAAGATTCTTAGATTGTTCCAAAGATTTGTATAGATTTGAACCAAGATGAAACATCATTTTTACTTTTAGGGTCTCCTTTTTGCTATCTGGTATGTTTTCTGTTTTATTGTTTGAGGACTTGAGACTTGAGGGCTCAATGCACTTGGAAACATGACTTAATCACCAGCCAAAGGTCACCACAGTCGCCAGTCTACACTCTACACTCTCTACAGTATAGTCAATAGTGTACCTAGTGTATGAAAATACAAAATATGAAAAGAGTGCCATGTACAATGTACAAGTAAATATTACACGTTGATATTCTTTATTTTCTATGTAAACGCATCTGGACAGAATTGAAGCTGAACTTTGTATCCCAATTCCCAATTTAAACTGTAATGTTTCCTGCAACTCGAAATATTTGAATCAAAACCACTACAGAGAGCAGAGAGCCACGGACTGAGTAAGGAAACAGAGGACGCGAGAGAGCATTTATTTTTTTCTACATCAAGTCATCAAGTGACAGGATTTACAAGTAGAAGACGGATAATTATTCGGTGATTAGCACCAAAATTAATTTTCCTTAAACTTGCCAACTAATTTTGACAAGAAGCTGTCCATCAAGGATCAAGGGTGAGGAGAATGAGAGTGAAAAATGTCGAGTGTCGAGTGTAGGCTTGTAGAGTGTAGAGTGCGGATGGAAGAAAATCTGAACCTGATGGGAACGGAACATGAGAAATCCTTAAAATTTCATTAGTTGAATGCATTGTAAAGTATACATATACATTACACGTTATGTACTTTTAAGAATGCTATGCTTCGTTTTGGTTAGCTCTGCTGTGTATATTATGTATTATGTATCTATCCATCATGTGCCTTAGCTGAAATCTCAAAACTGAGAAAACTGAGAAAGCGTGAACCAGAATAACCAGTCAAAAGTTGAAAGGTTTCACATTTTTGCAGCTGTTTACTCATATAAGAAAAATTTGAAAATGAACTGTGAATATGTGACTTGTGCTGACTACCGCTGACATGCTGACTGATTGCCTGTTCTGTCTCTGCCTCAGTTATTAGTTTCACTCTCATTTTCCCTCCAAAGTTTCATGTTTTCAGATAAGTTAAAAACTAGAGCAAGAACAAAAACAAAAAGGAAAATGAAAAGTCTACAGTCCACAGTCTACAAAGTACATGCATGTAATTGTAAGTACAGTGTCTTTTATCTTTTACCATACACATTTAACACCAAATGCATATAAATATACATAAGTAAGCTTGACATTTAAAGAAAAATTGACTAGAGTCCTTTGCACAACTGTGACCGATTCAGCTCTCATCTCTACATTCTACATTCAACGTTCTACATGTGCAACATGCAACATGAAATACGGGTAACACAGTTTTCCAGCTTGTAACTTGTAAAAATATAAGTTTTCTGAACATTTGAACACTTGAACACTTGGCATGATTGGTCGAGAAGCTTGTATCACAATCATGTAAACTATTTAAACTGCAGGCGTACTTATGTGAAATGTGAAAATACTCTTGTTCAACACTCAACAATAACCATAACAAAAAACCGAATCCGAAACCAAAACCAAAACCGAAAAACAAAATCCAAATCTGCTGTATTAAGATACAAATATCAACGATCTAGAATCTAGAATCTGGAACGGATCTGCAGGGCTAATCTCTCTTAATCTCAAATTTTGTATACATTTATCTATTACGCATATCCCCATCTATATTCTACATCTACACATTTACGCATAGATAATCTCCAGTCAGAAAAGAAGAAAAAGATGTCAAGCTCATAGCGCTTTTAATCCTCTAGAATTGTATTTCAATTTTAAATACATTGTTTATCCCAAAAAAAGTTGTGCCTACGTTTTATAAACTTACAACTCAAGATGTATTTACTATTTACTTGTAAACATGTGCACAGGCTATAATATTATATCATGCCCTTTATGAACTACGAGGTATAATAGAGTTCTCACACAAGATTCTCCAGATACAATATCCACATCAACATCAACAAAGAGAAGAAAAGTCCCTGGGTAAGTGTATCTGTCCGCAAGATCAGGCAATGCGTCACATGGATAGTTGTAGCTGTATCACCGTCACTTTTCATTTCATGACATGACGTGGCAGTCTCAATCTCAATCTCAACTCCAACATCACCATCAACTTCAACTCTAGCTTCAAGTTAAACTTGTACTTTTGCCTTGACTCTCTCTCTTCTTCACCACCACTCATTTTTCCAAGTTACTTTAGGTTTTAGGTACTATTTACTGTACGTTGTACGTTGTATATTGTACATGCATAATAGATGTATATGCGTATGTATTAGGTGAATGGATGATCCCTATCGTCATCTTCATCTACATCTGCAACTCTCCTCTCACTCTTACTTTTTCTCCCTGCATAAACAAGCTTATTGACTCTCTCTTACTCACTAATACTTACTACTTACTTACTCACATTACCTCCTTAAAGCTAAAGAGATGAAGAGAGAAGCCCTTCCACTTTCTGTGTCTGTGTATGTGCAATGTGCGAGTAGAGAGTAGAGGTTGAGTGTTTGTTCTCTCTGAATGTTGAATGTTATGCCAGACTCTAATAGACTGTTTGTCAGGAATTTTAAGGATTTTCAGAACTCTCTTCCTATTTATGTAGTAGGAGTAGTGGAAATATGTATATTTGTATATTTACATGTGTGATCATATGACATTTCTGTACATTGTACAACTCAGTATGAATAGAAAGATGAAGTTAAAGTTGAAGACGAAGAAGAATGGAAGAAATCATGTGCTGTGTTGTGCTGTAATATTCTGGTGTACTTCAAGTGAGCTGTAAGTAGTAAGTAGTAAATACGTTCCAGGTCTACAGCCTACAGTCTACAGTCTACAGTTTAAAGGGTGGAACAGAGAGGACTTGAAGTCTGGTCTCTGGTACTTGGATTTAGTTTACTACGACTTGTATACTTTACATTTGATGTTGTAGTTACATGGGATAGGGTAGGACGAGTGTATTTAGTTGAAGACTGTAAAGTTGGATTTGGATTTTCAAAGATGTGATCTAGCCTGGCCTATGTATCAGCAGGGTGCTATTCCGACTAATTTCCTTTACTTGGCCAACCGCGAAGCCCTCAAAACTCAAAACTCAAATATCAAAAGATGCGGATATTTGAAGCATTTCCAATCTTACAATAATATCTTCTTTCATAATCATACAGAGCACAGAAGAGAGAATATCAACATTGAGCACTGAACATTGAAGGTAGAGACAGCAGACTTTTGTTCATGTCACAGGATAAATCACAACCAATAGAGATGGATATGATATCATGTGATATTCATAACAAAGGACAAAGGATAAAGACAAGATTGAAAGAAAGAAAGAAAGTCTCACTGACTGACGCATCCACAAGTAAGTAAGTAAGTACACACACATCACATATCACTAATATAGTACACAAAAAGATGTAGAAAATCTTTACTTATCCAACCAGCTTTCCACAACAAGCATCCAGCAGTCAAAGAAATAGAGAGATTTTAAGGCATGTAGAATCTAGAATCTAGTATCTAGAATAATACTACTCCTGCATAAATGTTTGTACCTACAACCTACAGTCATACAAAACTCATCCTTGTCACTGTGCTCGTAGTTCGTAGACACTAGGCACTAGACACAGAGTTACACTAATGATTACAAGGAATTTACATACTAGATACTAATACCTAGGATCTAGTATCTAATAGCTAGTATTTTACTCATGTACGTCTATTTTACACATACTTACCTTAGGTTTGAGTTCCACTTCCACTTTCCACGTAAAAGTTGCATAATAATAATATCTATTTTGTATAATGAAAGCAAAAGCAATGTACAAAGTACAAAGTTGTACAATGTATAATGAAAATTCAAATGTTACACACACCACACAACACATATGAACTGGTTTACGCTTTAATTTGGAGTTTGGAGTTTAGAGTTTGGAGATTGGAGTTTGGAGGAGGCAAAGAGCCGCATTTGCATGGCTTTAATTTACACATTAACAAATTCATTGAATGTAACTCATTATGTATTGCAACTAAGCGAGTAGGCATCAGTAATCCGTAAAACATAAAAAACATGTTGAAATATGTACTACAGACAGACAGACAGGGCGAGAGACTTGTACAGGATTCCAGGATTTTCCCCAACAACCCACAACTCAACTTTTCTACATCTGGCTTCCAGTCATCATATCAATATCATTCCAACTTACACACATCTACAATCTACATTGTACAGTTTCTGCATACCCGAGAAATGTGGAATCTCTACCTAACCGTCGTTCTTTAAATATCCATATGTATAACGTTTTTTCCAGCTTCTCAAAACTACACTCTACACTCTACACACTCGAAATACAAAAACACTGTATAAAAATACATACAATGTTCATCCCCTTGAAAATTCCTTCCTGTCGTCAATTTCCCTGAAAACATTGTCCTATAAATTTGAATTTTTTAACTAGCCGAAACTAGAACTAAATAAAATCAAGTCTGTACTTCAGTATTTCATACTTGAGTTGATGCGCCGCAAAAGGTTCTTCTCCAAAAGTCTTCCTCTTGATTCTTGGTTCTTGATATTGATGATGATGATCATTGATGAACAGATGCTTTAACATTAATATTAGAAAACTACAAAACAACAGAGTGCAAGAAGTGCAATGTCAAATGTGCAATGTGCAATGTGCAAGTAATGCATTACATGCGTAAATCTTAGGGCAAAAAACAAAATACTAGTACTGATATTTGTACACTGTCATTGTCATTGTCATTGAAATTACGATATTGTCATTCCAAAATAAAGTAGAGCGATGTGTAGTGTACGATGATTTCATGTATATTTCACAGTTTACTGCAGTAAAGTGAGAGAGTCAAAAGTCAAAGGCAAAAGAGTTGGATCTCAAGACTCAAGACGGTTCTCGGTTCTTACATGTTTACGTTGTAATGGATATCACATATTTTATACTTTTTACCAACATTTTAGTTCTAGTTCTTCCTTTGCTTTTTCTCTCAAGCAGGAGGAAAAGTGTTTTTTCAGTCTTAATTTCAAGTTGGAAGTCACGACGCGACGGCAACTCTCTAAACAAAGCAACTTGAAACTGCTGGGAGCTGGGAAACATAGACATTTACACTAGATAATATACTATAGAACCTTGAAGAAGATTTAAAAATTTATCAGCTTTCCTTTGCTCTCTTCGTTGTTCTATCTGTACCACATCTATTTAAGTAAATACACAGTAGAAAAATAAATGAATGTACTTCAAGCACAACCTTACATTCTACTGTTCTACATTCTACAGATTGAGTTACAATGGATAAAAAAGAGTAAAGAAAATGAGAGAGAAAAAATCGAATAAATAGTCCAACTCACTTGACACGTTGTTTTGTTTTGTTTTGGGCTCAATACTCAATGCTCAATGCTCAATGCTCATGCAATTGTTTTGCACAAATTCGTATACATTTAATATTCTGATGGAAGAACAACATACAAGGAGAAAAAGAAGTAGAAGAAACAGAGCCGTGTTTTTCCTACAGTCAATGTACATTGTAGATTGTACATAAAAATCCAGCTCAGTCTGAAATTAGAAGATAGAAGGAAAATCTCTAAAGAGTTGAATACAAGATGAAACTGTAAAATCCTAACTGTAACTTGGGATTCCCATACCTCGCACACCAACCAACCAATCCACATGCATTCTAAGTTCTAAATAAATTCAAGAAAAGTCTTGGAAAGTAGTAAACTCAACTTGAACTGAACTGAGAACAAAATGTAGGAAATTTGAGAGAAGAGAGAAAAGAAACACACTCAACAAAAGTGTAAAATGTTGATGAAGAGACAATTTTTACATGAAAGACAGAGAGAGAGAGGGAGCGAGAGTGAAACTTCAGAGACACCCAGAACCAACAAAACTCACTAATAGCCAAATGCACAAAATATTGTACATGTATATTTTGTATGCATGTACTTTGTACTGCATTTACAGAAGGTACATTCAAACTAGTGGATTTCAGTTTGGTCCTTTCTGGCTGCTTGGTTTGCTTGAGTTTGGTTTGGTTGTTTGGTGGAACTTCTTGCGTCTTAAGTAAGGGTCGGAGGAAGAAATAAAGGAGAGAAAAATAAGGAGACATTTCCCTGTCTACTGCCTACTACCTACTGTCGACCCTCTTGTTTTGTTGCTCAAGCGGAAAGCGGGCCGGGAGGAAGAAAGAGTTTGCCGTGCGAAACCCGTTTATTTTAAGTAGCTATCCACTATATTCACTATATATATATAGGCATCATATTTACGTAATTCCTCGTGTACTGTGCAGTGTTAACTGTACTTATATTTGGTAGTATATGCATATATAAATATATTGCACTCTGCACTACAATTCTGCTCAACAAAAGGTTCATCTCATCTTCTGGTAGTGCTGCAGTCCTTACTTTGGCCTTTGCTCTTGTATTTGCCGTTTATTAACTACAAGTGAAAACGCCCGTCAAATGACCGGACATATTGTGTGTCTCGAAAACCCACATCCGATGGTCAAAATTGTTTGTTTATTTCATAAAGCTCCACAGGCACTTATTTGTACCCAAAAGCATATTAACCTGTTGTGGGCATGTTTGGTTGCGCACTTTAAGCTCTCCTTATTTCTTTGCTTTGATGTAGCCCTTCTCTTAGCCAGAGTAATAGCCATTTCTCTTAGCCAGAGTAATAGCCATTTCTCTTAGCCAGAGTAGTGTCTCTTTCTGTTAGCCAGAGTAGTGTCTATTTCTCTAGAGCGTGACCTACGCAATGACGCCATCGGATACGGATTTTATAGAAGGTAGATTTTCTCCTGCAATCTTCAAAATAGTTTGTCCACAGTCCGTTTTTCTGCTCAAACTGAAACAAGCTGAAGCAAACTCACTCTTATATTGAGTAAAAACTGTACAGTGAACAGGGCACACGGTTAGGGCACAGAATAAGCTTAAGGTATCACAAACTGTATCAAGATCAAGATCAAGTCCAAGAGCTACGCACCAACTGTAAATTGCGTACATTTAGAGAAAGCAACGTGGACCACAGTAGAAATCTAGAATCTGGAAAGATGAAACTTTGTTGTTCCGCATGCAATATTACGGTATGGATTATGGCTGCGGATTTCTATGCAATAGAAAATTTTGTTTGCCTTTCTGCGCCAAAGCATTTACTATGTAGTGCTTTATATTGAAGGTGAAGGTGAAAGCATATAGAATGTAGATGTACATTGCACATTGTACATGAATTTAAGCATGCTCCTGAGCGCAACACACAATTACGCATTACACACTTGTACCTTGTACTTATGCGTTTTGAGACCTCCAACCCATGCGTAGAATTGCAATAAAATGGTTCAAAAAATCCAAATACTTTATTTTTCGATCCTAGTCTATGTATTTTCCTTTTTTTGCTTGAGAGGACCAAAAAGCTACGGTTTCTACTTACCTCCCAATTTTTTCAATTGTTTTTATCTTATTTGAGTTTTCAAGTTCTGAGTTCTAGAAAAAGAGCATCAAATGAGAGAAAACGTGGTGAAACCATAAAACTATTTCCGTGTACTTGAAGTTTGTGTTTGTTTCATGTCCTGGTTTCCTTCTTCCCATCTTCCTATATCAACCGTGTATATTCCTACCGCAATTTTGGATATTTTTCCTTGTCATTGTCACTGTCATTGTCACCATCTTGTACAAGTCCTCACCATGTACCATGTATTATAGATTTTTGCACACCTGTGACCTACTATCCAAAATACTGGGAAAAAGATAGAACTATCACTAGATTCGCTAGATATTACTATTACTGTTGTACATTGTACATTGTACACTACACGGTACAAGTGTCAAGGAAGAGAACTTTGATTGAAAAAAATTGCCACTTTCTCTACGTATGTACACCGAGAAAATGGCAAGAGAAACGTCCACATCTTGAACGTTTTTGTATACCGTCGCTGGGGAATTTTGAATGTCTCAACAGCAACAGCGATTGTAGCTATTCTGTATTATACTATATGAATACATGGAAGAACACAACCAACAACCAGCCTGGTCATTTGTCTATGGTGTGTTAGTGTGAACCCACATCCAAACTGTGTACAGTGTACAGTGTATCATGGTAGTGGCAGACTAGTTGTAGTTGTACTGTAGGATATTTTGGCGGGAGGAAAGGCGGAGAAGATGGAATCTTTCAAGTCATTATTCAACCCTATCTTCCTTTCTCACTGCTCTCACTGAGACTCACCAGAGAAAAGTTTTCTCAAGGGGTTTTTATCCAAGAAAACTTACTTGGCTTCACTGTCTTTCGAATTGGCTCTTTCGAGTTTCAAGTCTTCAAGTTGAAGGAGAAAATAGTACGTTTCAGCAACAACTAGAATAAGACAGTACACAATGTGAGAGCTCTGCGTTGTGTATTGTGTGTATAATATAATATATATTTATGTGCTCAGTGCAGTGCCCAGGCCACACGTGAGGTCCGGCAAGGCTGTACACTGTACACTGTACAATTTACAATGTACGATGTACGATGTAGAAAGATACAGAGCTTAATTAAAATCCATTAAAGTACTGATATTTTTTCCCTCTGGTTTTTTAGTATTCTTTAGTATTATGTTTTCATTGCAAGCTTCACGTTCCAAGTGTTTCATGTGTAATTATTTTATTGATAGATGCAGTGTAAAAATTACTTAATAGTAACCATTAACCATTACAGTAGAAAATCGTTGAATATTCACGTCATTTTTCAAACATTTAGCTAGTATTGGAAATGGGGAAAGTAGCAGGCAAATTAGAAAATACAAAGCTTAATTTGAGTCGAGTTTTCTTAAAACTTTTGAATTCTAAAACGTTTGTGTAATAATAATAATAATACAGTCCAGCTGGAGGATATAGATATCAGTAAAAGTGTGTGGTCAAAATGACGGGGAAGGTAATAAGGTACAATCATTTAAAATTCACAAGTTTTCGACAGATCGAGAATCAAGGATCTATCCACCTGCAATCTGAAATCTTCATTCTGATTCTGAGTATAATTGAAACTCCATGCTCCATACCACTTTTCTATCCGCATGCAGATATTTGAAAATGATATGAACGTTGGGGAGATAAACGATAGACGTGCACTATGTTGTATGCACATTGTACATTGGACATGTGAAAGAAATAAAAAGTACTTATATAATTTGATGCAAGCGGAGATTAGAGCTGAAGAGAGGAGATACGACAGGTTTTCAAGTAAACGTCTCAACTTTTCAACTGAGTACTTTCTTTAGTGGATTCTTTGTGTTAATTAGACAATTAGGACTTATAGCTTGGATCCACCAAGGAAGCCCATGATTATTCAGCTTCAAATTATTCATGGACTTGTAAATTACCCCATGAAGGCACAAGACAGAATGCACAAGGCACAGCGTCCGCGTCAGATGTAACGTTCATTAAATACAAAGTATCTGTGTCTGTGTCTGTGTGCCTGTGTGGGATCTCAAATCTCAAATCCCAACTTGTGACTTTTGACTTGCTGCAATTTTACTTTGCTAACGTAAAATCGGCTGAGAGTCTTTCCAGTCAAATTTGTAAAGTTTAAAATTACCCTTAATTCAAGACTCAAGACTCAAGACTCAAGACTCAAGATTCCTGATTTCTGGTTTATTTTTCTAAAATCGATCTGAATGCAGTGGCCACTGTCACTGCCATTGCTATTTAGACAGAGCAGGAGGCCCACAGTTGTTTGTGCATCTAAAACGTAAGAAAACGTAAGAAGTAAAAAACCAAAATCAAGCTATGGTAATGAAAGATTCACCGGCTCGTGCATTCACAGTTTATTGCATGTATAAATACATTGTGCATTGTGCATGCTCAAATTTAACTTAATGGCAGTCGTAACTTTGCTGTACGTTGTCCGTTTTGTTACGTAAACTTGAATCCCGACTCTTCGGCTCTTTACTGGACGGTCACAGTTGTAAAATATTTGGATTTTGGAATTTATTCCGTAACTATGCATAATTTTCTCATGTTTTACCTAGAATCTGGTAAACAAGTTGCTTTAATTTGAATAAAGATCGAAGAGGGACACAAAAACTTTGAAACATTTGAGAGACAAACTCCAAACGTCCAAACGTCCAAAATCCAAAGAACTGCTCCTCATTTATTCATTAAAGTATCTCTGTTGGATTTTGGATTCTTTGCTCTTTTGCTCCTTTGCTCTTCTGGTATCTGTTATCTGGTATGTACATTTATTATGGCTTTTTCCAACATTCTGTTGAATACATATATCCAGTATCCAGTATCTAGCTGAGAGAAATTGTCATCGTAGTCCTGGAGATGTGCTTTCACAACACATTCAATAAAACCCCTACTTGAGGTCGGATTGAAAATTTAAATAAATGATTAGACAACAGGAAAGTGAGGATAGGGGAAACGAAAGGTGGGTTGGTGATTTTATAAATTCTTTAAATTCTGTACCGACTCAGGTAAATTCTCACTCCCAATTCTACAAGTTCTACAAGTTCTACAGAGTTTAGATTCTAGATTCTAGAAATTCTAGTGATTTTAGATTCTGAATTCCGCATCCAAAGCTCAAGTTCAAGTTTACAGTTTAGAGTGTAGAATGTAGAGTTTGGAATGAAACAAAGAGGTTTGGTCTTTGGTATGGCACGTGCAAAAGAGAAAAGGTGCATAAAGGTGCATAAAGAATAATGTCTTGGATCTCAGAGGACAACTTTGAGCTTTGAGTGCAAAGAATAGGGATGGAACAAGTTGGACTTGGAAATGGGAAATGAAAATGGAAAAATCTCAGAGCTCAAATAAAGTAATAGAATATGGTGTAGAAAATAGAAAATAGAATGTTTATTGAAACCACGAGGAAAATCTGGCAGATTCTTAGCTTTGGTTTTTAGTTTTTTGGCGCTGCCTTTTGGTTTTGGTTTGGTTAAAAGTGTATAAAAGTGGGCATGACAAGTGTGAAAAGTACGTGATGAAGAAGAAAAAGAGGAAAAATAGGAAACACTCCTAAAATGAACACATTTATATATATAATTTTGAGGACTGTCTCAAGACTCAAGACTCAAGACTCAAGTCTCAAGTCTCTGCTCGTCCAACGTTCAACGTTCGATGTACCATAGACTATAGCTCCAACAAATTTTCCCCTTCTATGGCCAAAAAAGAGAAGCCAAAATTATGATTGAGCTTTTTACTCCTTCCACTCTCTTCTTTTCTTTTACTCTACTCACTCTTGGGTTTATATCTTTAAGAGAGAGAGAGAGAGAACTACTTTTCCTCTCCCCCTCAACCGTAAATGCGATAAATTATGAACATTATACACTTCAAGTTACAGCAGTGACTAAAACTGCGAGTTAGTGCGAGTAATACATCTGTAATCTGTACAAAGTACAAAGCACAAAGACGCATTCTCGTCTCTTTTCGTCTCCACTTTTCTGATATGCCGTTTTTCTTCTTTTACTCCCTAAATTCTGTACAGTGTACAAGTCGTCGACAAAGAAATTACCCAACATTAATAGGTGAATTTCCGAGATTATGTTGGACGAGGACGACGACGAAGAACAGGGGGAAAATTATAGGATGGTGGCATAAAATATGCACTTTTACAGCATGTTTTACATATGCAAGAATTGTTCTTCATTCAGACTAGAAAAGACAAAGAACAAGCGTCAAGCCGAACAAAAAGATGAACAAAGCAAAACAAAACTTAGTACGATACGAACTTGTTCTCGCACCAGCCAACAATGCAGAAAGTGGAAAGTAGAACCACAAATACTGGGATGCTGGGATGCTGAGAGGGAAGGTAGATATCCGTGATAATAATGTGGAGAATATGTATAAAGTTTGACTTGAAGTTTAGACCACAGCGGCTTCTTCAATGATGATGATAATAATAATAATAATGATTATGATGATGATGATGTTTTTCCTCATGAAGTATGAAGTATGAACCATCTTCCGTCTTCTTTCTTCCTTGTTCGTTCTGCATCTGTGAATGTAAAGATATATTAGCATAATTTTTGTTTATTGAGGATACATTTTTACTCGGGTGGTCTCAGCTCTGTTTTCTGTTTTCTGTTTTCCTTCCCTTTTCTCCTGCTCCCAACATCACTTTTTAACACAGAAACATTCAGTAAATAAAGTCAAAAATCCTCACTTCGTGAGGATTTCATATCGCCTTGAAAGCATAAATGCTTTAGGCTCCGGATGCG